>VCJN01001313.1:0-98368 GCA_006384855.1 Tetraselmis striata
GTACGGTTTGTAATTTATTTGCGCCGCTAGTTCTATCCATGCCCCATACTTCACACCCATAAGTTAAAACCGGCAGTACACAGGTTTTAAAAACCGACACACGCACATTAATAGGGATTATGTCCCGTCCACCGACTAATACCGAATGGAGCGCCTCAATAGCGCGTTTACCCTTCTTAACCCGGTCGTGTACTATGTGTTGCATATCGAAATCCGACTTCGGTACCGTACCCAAGTAACTATATTCATTTACAACCGGTACCCGTCCCCCCCCAAGCTGCCATCGGGCAGCTTGTTCGCGTAACGCGGTCTCGTCGGAATATCGGCCTAATGCCATCACCCCACGCTTAAGTACCCCAAACCCCATAAAATCGTCCTCCGCCCACTGCGAGAAGTGGGCGAACATGGCATGCAGGTTGTCGAACGAGCCTGTGATACCAATGGCGTCGTCCGCGTATAACTGCCATGGCACCCTTAGTGGTTGCCTTGCCGCTAATGTGTCGGTGCACCCCGGTACATCACACCCTAGATGTTCTACCCCATCGAATATATCGTTAATGAATAAGGTACCCGGGTACATCCCTTGTCCGCTCGGTAGAGCGGTCGTCTCGTATGCGAGAGACCCGGGTTCGATTCCTGGCTGATGTAATTCGGCAATATCGGCCCGGCGTGTCCCGGGTTTACCCGGTTGATGCATTAGCCCTTCGGGGTTCGAATGAGGCAATGGTCTATGGGCTATGCCAGACCTACGACTGCGGTTGGCGGACGAGGTCAAGTGCTGGGGCGGCTTCGGCCGATGTCCCGGGGCGAACTTTACTTTATCGTTAATAAATATGTTATATAGGATGGGGGAAGCGGGGCATTCCTGTCGGAGGCCACGCTCTATGGGTATGAGGTCTGATAGTGTTCCCGGGGCCACCCCTGTCTTGACCCGTACCATACTATCCCGTATAAAGTTTTATTAATGAAGGTAAGCATATGACCCGTAACTCCTATGGCTTGTAGTTATAGGAATAAAAGCTCATGAGGTACGGTGTCATATGCCTTCCTAAAGTCAATAAAACCCGCGTGCGTGGGTAGACCTGCCGCTTGGCGACGAGCCGCGATATCGAACAAGCTGGCGACTTGCATGGGGCCCTCGCTCCTCATCATTCCGCATGAAACCCGCTTGCCAACGGCGGATTATTTATCCCTTTAGCTTGGCAGACGTCTTGCAAGCGTTGGGAAATGACGGTCATAAGGAGTTTCATAGCGGCACCCATAATCGAAATACCCCTATAATCGTCCATACTGGCCGCGTCGCCTTTCTTGGGCACCGATACTATGGCCGAGCTACGCCACTGCTGGGAGATATCGTTCTTAGTCCATATCCCGTTAATTAAGGCCAGCAATGCCTTGCCAAAATGGCTATTTGGGGCGGATATCGCCAATTTTAAAGCCTCTACAGTGATCCCATCCTGCCCCTGGGCCTTATTATTTTGTAAACGCCTAAAAGCCTTGACTAGTTCCTCCTAGGTTACATGCCCATTAATCCCGTTTAGAGCGGGGGCAATGGGTGGCGATGTACCGTGGCGGTATTCCCACGCCGCACGGTA
Source organism: Tetraselmis striata (assembly GCA_006384855.1). Taxonomy (NCBI): domain Eukaryota; kingdom Viridiplantae; phylum Chlorophyta; class Chlorodendrophyceae; order Chlorodendrales; family Chlorodendraceae; genus Tetraselmis; species Tetraselmis striata. Next base: position 1,596 of record VCJN01001313.1, read on the forward strand.
TATCGCAACCCGTTGTGCTAGGGGGCGGGGGTCGGGCAGCAGCTCCCGATAGTGCCGCGCCCAGCACGCATTGATTTCGCCCGGCTCGGTATGAAGTACCCCCGATACCGGATTGCGTACTGGCTGGTCGTTCACGCCCTCGAATGAACGACCCTGCCCCTTACGGAGAGAGCGCGCCCACTTCCAGAACTCCCGTCTCCCACCACCCTTCTTAAAATCCTGAACCGCTTTTAGCACGGCCCGCTCCCTCTGGCGGCGGCGGTTATTACGTACTAGTGTCCGGACCCTATGCCGTGCAGCAGCATAATGTGCCGACGCTAGAGCGGCATCCCGAGGGCCCCTAGTCCCCCGGCACGCCACAAAGGCCATGCGTCGACGATTAATCGCACCTAGGATAGACCGTTCCAGCGGCGGCCCTAGGCCACGACGCCTGGGCTTGGTAACAACCCCTACCCCACGCGCCGCCGACCATATTGCCTGGATAAAGTGGTCGGCGCCGGTGTCTAGGGATGCCCCCCTCCCGAGGGCCCGCCGTCTACAGGTGGGTCATCTAGAGGGGTGAGTACCGCGAACGGATTAGCGGTGACAAAATCGTGGAACGGCTTGGGCCATTCAGAGGGAGAGTCACCGAGGGCCGGTTTGGGAATGGACCTTGCAGACAGGCGTTCATGCAGGGGAGGTGGACAGGTATCCTCACGGATGGCGCCCATGGGGAAAGAAGATAGGACAGGGAAGTGATCGGAGGTGTCCCAAGAGTAGTCCACCCATGCCGAGGGCGAGAGAGGCAGGGGGGGGAGGGCCTATGGTGGGAGGCCATGCGATGAAGTGGTCGAGAACGCGGCAGCTGCCCCTCCGACAAGTACCCCGTTTGCGCGCCGATGCGTCCCGCGGCCACATGGGCTTACCGCCGGGAAGGCACTGCCAACGCCTGAGTAGAGCCGTCAACTCCCTTTCATCCATTTTCCAATCCCCCCCCACCACGATCATATCCCTCGGATAACTCGTACGAAGCCGCGCCAACTCTTCGCGCAGGCGCTCCCGATCCGATTCCCCGTGTGAGCCGGTGGGCAAATACGCCGAGATAAATGTAGTGGCCGTGGAGTCACTGCAACTTCCCCCCACCCGGACACAGGTCCGACATGGGTGGGGCGCGCCGACTGCCCGCGCCCGGTACGGCGACCGGACTAACACACAACACCCACGTTCCGATGCAACGCGGTCCCCGAACGAATAGTAGTCAGAGTACCCATTAGAACGCACTCGCATATCGGTCGCCCTAACCGTGGTCTCCTGAGCGAGCAGAACATCTACATATCGCTCGGTCAGCAGCGCGCCAACATCCTCCACCTTAGAAGACAACCCATTCACATTAAGCATCGCAACGCACAGGTGGGCGGACATGGGAGGGAAGGGAAAGGGCAATGGGTGGGAGGGAGGGGGAGGGCGGGCGGCGTGGCGATCCCGGTACGAGGGGTGTTCCCGCAAGTACCACCCCCACCGGCATGCAAAACGTTGTAAACGCTCGCGGACATGCGCACCCTGCCCTTGGGTATAATACACATCAAAGCGCACTAGCCCATCCCGCTGCAACACACGATCGATCTTCGGAATGGCCGAGGGCCGGCCATTGAACGCCCGATCGACGCGGCTCCAAAAGGCAGGTAGTTGCGACGGGTCCCCCCAACAACACACACGACGCAGGGACGCCCCAGCGCCCTCAGCCAGATGCCCAACCGTCCAAGGGCGAACCCCCGTCACTATGACGGCTGCACCCGGTGGCCTTGTCCGCTCGGTTGAGCGGTCGTCTTGTACGCGAGGGGTACCGGTTTCGATTCCTGGCCGATGTATTTTCGGCGATATCGTGCGTCCCGGCGTGTCCTCGGTTTCCCCGGTTGATGCATTAGCCCTTCGGGGTTCGAATGAGGCAATTGTCTACTACAGGCTATGCCAGACCTACGACTGCAGTTGGCGCAAGAGGTCAAGTGATGGGGCGGCTTCGGCCGATGTCCCGGTGCGAACTTTATTTCACTTTACCAATGAAACCCTTGCAGCGTCTTTACAACGGCCGGTTAGGCGGCAATCCAGGTACGGAAAGCCATGGGTAGGCGACGTTCCGTTATAGTCATCAAGCAAATTGCCGAAGCATTCTGCAAGACTATTTGACGGTCAGTGACAAAATTTCCAACATTGTTGGATCACCGTCTAAAACGCTGCCATGAAATTACCCGGCACTGACCATGAAAGGTTCGCCCCACCCGTTTGGGCGTCGGCCCATTTGAGTAATGCGAGTTGGGGCAAGCCCCAACCCCCGGAGCATAGCATTTCGGGAGTGCGATACATGTGCAACAAAGAAGGCAATGAGAGGGAGGGCCCGACGCCATAGCTGGAAAAATTTCCCCATTCCCAATAAAATCCAGGGCGCCGTGAAGGGAGGGGGGGACCCCGCCCAAAAGAAAGGCAGTAAGTCCTCCGGTGTTGACGCAATAACGCACTATACCGATTAGCACATGAGCGGTTATTGTTCAACTGGCGAAAAGTTACAGAAACATGGACCCATTTGTCCGAAGCTGACGTGGCACAAAGCGGACGTACCTGGGGGTCGCACGGCCATTTCTCTACAAGCCACCCTCCCTTGTTGGAGCCCCGTAGGTCGTCGGTCGGTTGCGCGCTCCTCACGCGCGTCTCGCTCGCCGAATCATGCCGACCTGCTCTCGTCGTCGGAGCTGTGGTTTGCAAACCAGCTTCGACGGGAAACATCACCATGTCACACCGCGTAGCTCGCCACCTCGTCGCACTCACTCAGCCTCGATTCGACTAACGTCATCACATATTCGCAATTGTGGGGGACACACCCACCGCCGATGAGGCTCGTGCCGGCGAGTGCTCTCGCTTTCCTTGGAGTCATGGCCGTCCACGCAAACGACTTAGGCGGTCGCCTTTCTCCGCCAGTTTTGAACCAAGCGGTGGCAGCGCGCCAAGAACGCGCCAATGCCGAAGAAGAGCACGAGCTGGAGCCCTTCTGCAAGTCGGCTTTGTCGGATGAGGAAGCGACGTCGACCAATAAGGGGGGAAGGACAACGACCAGCAAGACGCACCGCCATCTGGAGAGGCCGGCCTTTCCGCTCCCAAGCGCTCGATCAAGAAGGCCGCCAAGGCGACTGGTGGCAACTCGACCAAGAAGGCCACCAAGGAGACTTGTGGAAGCCCGACCAAGAAGGTTGACAAGGCAGCAACACCTGAGGAGCCGTCCAAGGACAACGCCGAGGGAAAGCGCTACACATAGGCAGACAACGCTTTACTTATTCGGCTCGCGAATGACGCCGACGCAGCGATGGCACGCATCATGAACCGCATCGAGAAGATTGACAAGGTGTGGACGTTCGTGCGCGAGGGCTTTCATCGAGCAGTGCGAGGGTAACGTGCGCTCACTCCAATCTTTGCGTGACAAGTACGACAAAATGTTGCGCGCAACGCGCAAGCACCGCCTCGCCCTCGCCCGTGTCGACGGAACCTGGCATGCATGGAGGCTCATGGAATGGCACACGGTGGACAGTCTGAGGGCAAGAGCTCCCCCACAGCGGACGGGTACTATACCGGGTACCGATTTTTTAATGTCGCGATCCCGTACAGGAACTCGCGGATATTACGGGTTTCGGCACTGCCCCGCCACCACTTTGCACCTCCCCACCGACACCATTCCAAGAACCAACGAGGGGCCGCCCGCAGGCCATCCCCGACCGCAACCCTGACTCCGCCGCGACCATATACCCCTAAGGCAGGTTTGACCGGGCTCTGATCGGCCGCGAGCGCCCATGTGCGGTGAGCTGCCCCATTCCCGCCTAGCGAGTTCCTACATTGTTGCCACGACACCCACCAACCGCTGCACCATCCGCCTAGCTCGAGAGACAAACCTGCAAGCATCTCGACCGATGTCCGCATGTAAACGGTTTGCAAGCGTTCCATAGGTGTTCTCCGGGTGTTATTAGGTGCGCTTGCAACGCTATCTCGGGTGCGCGTTGGCACTGCGTCGTTTGTGATGTGCCCTTATTATGGCGTTGTGTCGCGCAGCGCGGTATCATGCCGCGCCACCACTGTGCATATCTCCACAGACACAATTCCAAGAAGCAATGAGGGGTCGCCCGCGGGTCCATCGTCGACCGCAGCCCTGACTCCGCCGCGACCATATACCCCTAAGTTTAGGGTTCCATAGGGTGTTTTTAGCGTTCCATAGGGTGTTTTTAGAAAGTTTTTAGAAAGGTTTTACGTTGGCACTGCGCCGTTAGGGACGTCCCCTAATGGCGCCGTGTCGCGCACTTCGCATACATGGCGCTCATTGGCGGCTCATGCTGCCCCGAGTGCCTATTTGCACAACACCAACATGACCCATGCCCGGACATACACACTCCAGCAGGACCCATGCCTTCTTGGCGCGGTCACTATGTGCTGCACCCCTGACCGTTGAGCGCGCTGCCCGATGGTAGTGGCCATTCACTGACCGCGCTTGTTGCTCCGGTGGCGTCCGAAGAAGTGGACCCACTGATGCAGGGCCTCAAGCCCATGGTTGCACCACTTTCCGAGGCTGCCATGCCTGCGGATCATCTGCCCGAGGTGGACGGTGCTCACGTGGTTGTACGCCGTGACGTCCTTCTGGCTCGCCACTTGGGGGAACGCGGTAAGGAACTCGTTCCCCATCGCCTCCACCTCATGAGCGTGAGCCGGCACAGCAGCCGGATCCTTGTCATAGCATCCGTGCGTAAGAATGTAGTTGAGGCAAAAGAACACCTCCCACACCTTAACAACGTCCTGATAGCTCCGCATGCCCCTGCCCTGCCACAGAGGGATGGCGCGACGCACGTAGGATGTCCACGAAGTTGTCCAACGGCATTTGGCAGGTATCCCCCGGCCAAGACTCTGCCGACAGATCGATCTTCCTAGTGCTTGTCTTGGACTGCCCGGGCTTGTTCTTGGTGAGCTTCAGCTTGAGCTGCTTCTCAATCCGCAAGACCAGTTGCTCCAGCTTGGCGGCGTCGCAGCAATGCTTGGACACCGTGAACTTGAAGCTCTGCAGGATGACACGCAGCATGAGGTGAAGTATGTCCACCAAGTAGTCTAGGATATGGGCGAGCTTGATGTACGGGCTCCTTTCCATGCACATGTCCCATTGCAACTGCTGCAGCAGCCTCATCTGAGCGCTCATGCCCTCCGTGGTGAGCTCGGGGATGTCGATGTTGACATTCATGTATGTGCACTCGCTAGACGGGCAGCGGCTGCCCATGAACGACGGTGTGGGTGAGCTTCTCCAGCTCGCCTATGTCGCGCATCATGATGCCGGCCTATGTCCACTCCAACAAGGTGAGAGCTAGCTCCGTGCCGTCCATTGCCAAGTAGTAAATGCATGGGAACTTTCTAGACCAGCCGCAGTGCCCCACTAGTCCACTCAAGATCTTGCTTCATATCCCGCCACAGGGCAGCGCGATAGAGTAATGTTTTCAGTTAACATGCAGGCCTTCCCGCTGGAGCTGCAGCATGTCTGGCGGGATGTGGCTGCAGTAGGCATGCAGGTCCTCCCAGCAGTCATCACGCATGAAAAAGGTGAGCATGATGTGATGGTGATGGACTGGGATGGTGGAGCCACAACGGGGGAGCAGATTCATCGAGTCCAGGGACTCGGCCCGGTCTAGAATAGCTGCTCGGGTGTTGACCTTACAGCATAGGTCAGAGGGCTCCATGCCGAGAGTCCCCATGATCTTGCCAATCCATGTCTGGATCCAATCGTAGCCATGCACACCAGGGGAGGCAGTGCCGTGCGGCCACAGTAACGGCACGTAGAGCCAAGTGGCGGGGTCCTTGGTGTGCGGTAGCAAGATGCGCAGCCGCTTCCACGCCCCGTTGGTGCTCGCAGTGCCTACATACATCTTAACTGCCTTCTCCCGCCAGTGCTTCATTGTCATGTTTTCATGAAAACTTTCATTCCCCCGCCACAATCATCGCCGCCACCGCCCTCCGCCGCTGCCGCCGCACCCGCCGCCTCCAGCTCCTCGCCCGTCCCACCCAGCTTGAAGAACTCTTGCCACTTGGTGCCAAATTGGTCCACCAGCAGTGCCTCGAGTTCCTCTCCCCGCTTCTTGATATATAAGCCTTCGTCACGTCCGCACCCTTCCGCCGAATTATGTAGCTAAGGCCGGTAGGGCGATTCCGCCGAGCCCGCTGCGGCTCGTCGCTGTCTCTTGCCCCGCTGCCCTCGTCGCCCGTTTCAGCCTCCTCCCCCTTGTCCTCGTCGTCGTCGTCCACCTCCATCTTGCGCTTGAGGAAGTTGTACTTGGTGTGGTAGAGCTTGCTCGCCGCATCTCGTGCTTTCTCCCGGTATTGTGCAGCAGCAACCTCGGCAGCAGGAAGCCGGGACCGCAGCTCCCGCTCTACCGCTCGATGCCTCTCCCCCGCATCCTTGTGCTCTGCCGCTTCCGCGATTAGCCTCGCGACCGTGTCGGTCAACGTGTCGCGCCCCGACGTGACAGTCGCGAGCTGTGTCGCGGTGAGCTGCCGGGTTGTGTCTCATGCTGCAGTTGCGGGCGGCTGCGGCACGCCGCCAGACCCTCCTGGGGCGAGCCCAGCCGCGGCCGCCTCATCAGCAGCCGCGGCCGCCCGCACGTGGCGCGCCTTCTGCGCCCGCGACTTGTTAGCCCCTCGCCCCATGGCACCCGTGCTCAGGGGTGGTGGAAGCTGTGTTGTGAGTCGAGAAGGGCGACATTTTGCTTTTTACATGTGGCATGCCGCAAGGCGGCTGTGGGCGCGCGCGCAAAATGTATGCGGGAAAACGTGATTACGCACGCAGCTGCCGGGCCGCCTGAGCCCAGCCCCTTCGCCCGTCCTGCCCACGGTACGAGAGCAGCCTTGGGGCTGCTCGAACGTGTGTTATGAGTCGGAACGAGTGAGCATAGGGGCGAGTGTTACGGGGGCGCGCGTACGCGTGCTTAAAAAGTACGGGTATTTGCCGATTAAGTACGCTGTGCCAATTCTTTGACGAGTTGCTTCAATCCGGAGCGTTGGAGGGACCGCTTCGCGAAGATGGATTCGTGCTTCATGGTGGCGTCATAGACGTTGGCGCTTTGGTGAACGCCCGCGCCGTCGCCTTAACCAGTTGGACAAGGATCTGGTGTCTGAAGTTGGCCATGAGGAGGCGGTGGCTGTGGCTGCGGCTGCAAATGAGTGGGTTGGCAATGACCCTGCGGAGACCAACGAACCCATTGCATGAAGATTGGAGTCGCGCAAGTCGGCGGCTAAACTAAAGCGTCGGGTTCCCCAAGCAGAAGCAACCGATGGCGATGAGCCAGGCGAGGAGCCAGAGAAGAAGAGGGGACGGCCTAAGAAGGTGAACGAGATGAGGGAGATCGCACACCAACAAATGGAGACCATGAAGGAGAATTCCATTCACGCCGGTGAGGTGATGGCAGGTTCAGTTCGCAGTATGGTTGAGAGTCAGGCTGCCCTCGCTCGCGAGGCGATGGTAAAGGGCTGAGAAAGAAAGAGATAGACAAGCATTTGTCCAAATAATGACCCAATTGATTGCAGCTTTAGCTTCTAAAAATGGACGAAAGTGGCTAAAAAGTTCAGCCCATCCAGATACATTTCAATGGGCAAAGTATACATTATAATGCAGCCATATTTCCTCAAGTATGCAAGTCATTATAAAGCAAGTTTACATTATAATGCAGCCATATTGAGGATGGTGTGACATCATGCCAAGATACGCAACAATATTTCTTGTTTCATGAAAGGGGATTGAATTACAGAATTACTGATTCACAATGTTGTGAGAACCAAATGCAGTCTCAATGGGCAAACCGCGCTGGATCTTGTCTTGAACGTAATTAACCCAGAGTTCATCAGCGATGGTGTCGCGCCTTTTCAGCATGTATGGATTTGTACTTGCCACTCAAGAAGGCTGACTGTGCACACAATGAATCACGCTCTCAGATTAGCACGCTTTGCAGCGTGGCAGTGAATGTTTATCCATAAATGTGACAATGCATGCAGGGTCTGATGTGAACTCACCGGTGCTCTTGTGGAATACGCAAATGCTGTGCAAAACCATGGTAGCATATGTCATTAGGGACATCATGCCATGGGAGCATTTTGCTCTCACGAATGCAGACTGGCCAACGAGTCTTCGGGTAAGGCGAGCGGATGTAGTCCGCTCCTCCGAATGCTCCATCACTGATGAGGACGCCATGAGGTTCCAGCCATTTCTCTATGTCAAGGGAGATTTGATGGTGGGAGTTTGACAACTGGCACGCCGTCGAGTCCGACATGCGGTCGGGGCGTCCGACATCAGCGTCCACAAACATGTAGAAACTATTTACGACAGCCACCACCAACCATTGTAGTTATGAAAATGCCCCATGAATAGCTCTGTGTCAGGTTGCCACGGGACGTGAGTCCCATCCACAGCTCCTCCAATGTGCGCGATGCCACGCCGCTCCTTGAAAGCATGACCTTTATGAACAAGCAGCGCCTCCTCATGTGATGAAGGCGGGCGCATTTACTCGGGATCAAGCACCTTAGCTATTCCGGTATATACTTCCTTGGTGTACATTGCAGCTAACGAGTCGCTGATTCCGGCCACAAAGCCAATAGTAAACCATGTCTCGCCGTGCGCACAATGATATATTGCCACTGCCACCTTGAAAGACGCTGGCACTCTATATGGAACGGGTTCTGGCACGCGTTGCTCCGAATAGCGCCGGCAGCCACAAACTTTGTAACCATGCCGTCGACGACGACGCGCTTGAGGCGCAAGCGTTTCTCAAACTCGTTGTTTGGCTAGTTTACCAGCGCATGCCACAGCGGCGACTTCTCCCAACCAACTCTAGGGATGAGCACGCCCCTCTCGCGCCAAGGCAACTTCATAGCCCAATCATACATTACTGAGTTGTTCCCTAGGTAGCCATATAGGCCGCGCTAGACTCACAGTCAGCCGACTGGGCGATAAATGAGGAATGAGTCATCGCCACTAGTGGGATGGGCGCGACCCTGCCTTCGCCCATGCTCGGGTGGACGAGAGCAGCACCGCCGAAAACCGAGCAGCACGGAAAAAGCCCCACGCGGGAAGCCACGAGCAGCGTCCCGAGGCACATCGCCTGGTTCATTATGCGAAGTTCTGTGACTGGATGTGTCGCCGAGGGCGCCATGGCGACTCAACTTCTGGGGAGAGGCAGTGCAAGCGTTGGGGTGCCGTGTTGGCGGTAGTCGAGTGAGCGAGTCAGGCGGCGGAGTGGTTGGCTTTTTATTAGCTTTGAGTTTGAAATGGCTGCCACTCACGCGCGCGCTGGGACGCGCCGGCGACGCGCGGGGGTCCACGGGCGCGCGGATACCGGGAGTGGGGAAATATTCCGTACTTCTGAAATACGGCAACTCCCGCCCGCCGGGGCAGCTCCTGCCAAATGTTGACGTGGAGCGGCAGCGCGGACGTTAACCGGGCGGCCACCGAGAATAAGGTATTTCTCATCCTAAAAAGGGGGTCACCCTGAACATTCCTTGTCAGCTCGGTTGAGCGGTGGTTTCTTATCCAAGAAGCTCCATATTCGATTCCTGGTTATTAGATGGACTTCGGCAAAATATCGGCCCGGCGTGTCCCGGGTTTACTTGGTTCACGCCTTAGCCCTTCCGGGTTCGAATAGGGCAATGTTCTAAGGGCCTTAGGATAGAAGACGCGTGACGCTAAATATTCGTACCGGAGAGCGCAACGTCGATTATCGGCCGACCGCAGCGTCACTACCCGAATAACGGGTACATGTCTAAAACGTAGCGGATACTCTTTTTGGGGAGAATTTGGCTTGGAATTCTCCCCCAAAAAAGTGACGGGTGACGATGTTGGTGAGGGGGATGCCGCATTTTTCGAGTTCCAATCCGTCAGACCCGCCACCATTGCCGCCACTCCCGAAGCGATATTTCTGTGAGGTGAGTCACGTTCTTGCTATATCGCGGCCGGCTTGCGTGGTGCGCGGAACGCAGAGTCGCTGCGCGATGGGTTGTGATTGTCTACGACAGCGAACTGAGATGAAAGTCGCCGCGGATCAGCATTTTAAGGGAGGCCGACTGCCGATCCTCCTCTGCCGCCCGCCGTTGGTATCGGTCAGCTCCATCGGAGCTAGCGCTCCCAGCAAACGGCATATTGGCACGCGGAGTGGTGCACCCCACACGGGGTCGCTAGCTACAAGTGGATTGCGTGACAGCGTGACCGGGGTCTTTGAAAATGTCAGCTACATGTACCGGCGCCGCGGGGTGCATCGCTTGCCGCCCGTGCCGGCGGGCGGCGACTGCGGCGTAGTGGGTGACGCATAATGCGTGACGGTCGAGCGTATTCTATCCTTTCCACACTGGAACAGAACAGCGCAAAACTCGCAGTCCATCAAATCGGAGTGTTCTCGGCGTCACGCATCACCCGGGCGCGTATTCTATCCTTAGGCTCTAAGGGCTATGCCAGACCTAACACTGTGGTTGGACCTACCAGTGTTGGTGCGGCTTTGGCCGATGTCCCGTAGCAAAGGTTACTTTACTTTTAGCGCCACATCAGTTTTTTCTTAGGCATGTATTAGTATTAGGCATGAATCTCTCAAAGGACTTCGCCGTTTTGAGAGAAGAAGGTTGGGCCTTTATCCGTGTATACGATTCATCGATTCTCATATACTGTTGTAAATATGGACTACTCACATCGTGCAAGTACGGGCAATACCACGGGAAAACTACTTTACTGGGTGATATATACCAAAAATGATGGAAATCAGAATACGTGTCCGGACGGACGCAGACGCAGCTGCACTGATTTCGTACACGAATTGTTACAGTCCCGGACACTTATCGACGAAATTCCACGCGGGTCGACCCGGTGCATTTCAGGTTTTGCCGATGTGGATTTCAGTAATTACGTGTAGTCTATCGCACCGGGCGGGGGCCAATTTCGGCCACTCAACAGTCAACATCAGGGAATGAGGGCTAATTGGCGGTATCGAGAGAGAACTTCGGTGCAAGAAAACGTGCCGGACGCACAAAGCAAGTCTACCCAACCACCATGTAAACATGTACATACTTTAATTACCCCGTAATCTTACTACTACAATGACACTCGTATGTAGCCGTTCCGTGACATTATACTCGTAATAAATTCCGTCATGCGCATATCACACGTCATGACGGCGCTATATCCGAGGTGCACTATTTTGCGTTAGGCACTAGACGCCCGACAATATCCCGCTTCCTGATGCGCGATTGCAACGCCATAGCGCGACGATAGCGCGATAGCGCGCATTAGCACCGGGCGGCGAGGCGCGACTTTTTAGTGGGCGGGCGGACTGAATTACTTAAGTCCGGTTTCGGCCGGGACCGCCACGGCGGCGGGCCGGCTGATCGCGGGTGGCGGCAGCGGCTACTGCTGCCACGGCGGCCTGGCGGCAGGCCTGCGAATCGAATGGCCCACCGCCCGCTCTGGCCATAGCACCGCCCCGGCCCCGGGCTGCCGGCACTCCAACCGCCGGTTTGGCGGGCTGCTTGGCCTTCTTGGCCGAGGGCTCCGGGCTACTGCCCTCGTCGACGTTGTCGCCGGGGAAGGCTTGCGTGGCGGCCAAGCTCTCGGTTCCGTTGGTGTTGTGCTTGATGAGGCGGGTTTTCGGGCTTCTTCTTTTTCTGCTGCTTTAGCACACCCACAAAACCGTGGAGTTTTAGAGACGCAGCGGTGCCCGCCATCGGCAGCGGCACGACCTTGATCACCGCGGCCAGATATGCCGTAGCCGACGAGCGTTGAACACTCGATAAGATCGGCTTACCGCCAAACGTAGGGACTGGGCGGGGGCTTGACACAACAGCTGCGAAAGTCAGTATGCGTGTTGACTGCTAGCTTGTCGCGGCGATGGCTGTGTAATCGAACAAGTTCGAAAGCAAACGCGGCTCACCTGCGGCTTCCGAGTGCGGCGTCACCTCGCAGACCTCCTCCTCGCCTTTGAACATCACGTTACAAGGGGGGCACTTGCCGGCTTGGTAGTACCTCCTCAGCTCGCTCTGATGCCAGGCCTCTGCAAGGTCGAGGGCCTTCGCGAGTCGGTCCTCGCTAGGCAATGGTCCCTTCTTCCTACCTACTTGGCCGTCCTTGCCCCCATCCTGGAAGAAGTACCGATCGAGGTAGTTCCTCACGTTCCCCTGCTTCTTGTACGTCACAAGGTGCACCGTCAGCACGACCCACAAGGATGGTCGCAGTGGAGTTGGGAGGGAGGGGGAGGGGGTGTACTGTCGGAACTCAGCGATGACGGTCTTCTTGGCGTAGATGTGGTTTGCGGTTGTGTAGCCAGCACGGTAGTTGACGAAGGTAGCGAAGCAAATCCGCTCGATGTACGGGGGCGCGGCGATGGGAAACCTCGGCGTGTTCTTCAGAGGGTAAGGGATCCCCGTCTGAGTGTCGCGCGGCCAGCAATCGTCAAAGACATCCGACATCACCGCCTTGTCCTGAGATCCAGGAGTGTCATGCGCAACCTCCCCGCAACCGACGTGCTGGTCCATATCGCACGCCGGGGTTGAGAGGCGGAAGCCCATAGCCGGGAGAGTGCCTGGTTACAGAGAAGTGAGAAGTGAGCAGGCCAGGTGCGCCGAACGCCTATATGGCGGGCGCGATGCGGTGCCCGCGGCGCGTGCGTAGCGCGGTGCTCGTACCACTCAGATATGTTCTAGAGTACTAAGACGCATACCCTACCTACATTGTCTGGTGTACAGCAGTGGCAGCAGCACTGGTGTCAACATCCCCTCCCAATGTCGCAAGGGGATGCGCCTAGCAGGGGTTTCGGCTGCTAACGCTAGTCGCTAGCCTAGAGAGGCAGCCCGCCATGCCCTGACCTCGGCATGGATCGGGGCATATCCTCTAGGGAGTCTGACGTCGCCGGCTGTCGAGCGGATTAAAGTCGCGGGCGGCCACTTCTCCTTGGCGCTGGTGTGCCGAGCTTCGCAGGCGACTTCATACTAGTCGACAAGCGTTGCCCGAATTTTCCAGTCGGCCGAGCCGAAAATCTCTTCGGGCGGGAACTGCGGTACGCGGCAGTCGGTGGCGTCGTAGTAGCTGGCGAGGGAGCCCGTACATGGCGGTTGCTAGCGTCATGGTAGCCAGCGTCCGGGTAATATACACTGCGAAATTACCCCGACACAATGCCGCACCGACTAGCCCTTCACAATACATGCATACCAATAGTAGTAGTGGCGCGCTGCTCCTCGCCTCCGCTGTGTCGTTGACTGCCCCGGAAGGCGGTCGTCGACTGGGTGTTAGTTTCTCCACCTCGCCCCCCCCCGCCCCCCCCCCTCCCCCCCCCCCCCCCCCCCCCCCGCTTTCACCGCTCACAGCGCCATGGCAGACCTCGTCTCCCGGGCAAAAGCCATCGTTATCACAAACAAAACCCGTGCAGAGGTGCCCTTATGCCTGGTGTTCGCGGCGCAGTCCGTGGAGACAATGGTTGCCCACGCGGCAAAGTCGCAACCAGCAGATCTGCGGGTCTACCCTCAGAAGACGACGCCAGGAAGGGTTCCTGGGGCGCACCTCTGCAAGAGTTTGCAGCCCGGCTTAGGAACCAATCCGGCGGGGGGGCGCTGCGACAACAACTCGAGGCCGCGCAGTACACGCTGCCAGAGGGGGTGCTGGCCTTCTATGTCACGCCCGCAGATCGCACCGGCATCACGGACCCCTCCAGCGCTGCTCGGGCTGCCTCGTCCTCCTCAACAAGGTCGCGCGCCAGCACCGACACCATCACTGTCATGCGTGCAGAGATCCATGCCGTATGGCCACGAGATGATGACGACGTGTACTTGCCGGTGCAAGGCGCGTTGGGCGAGGTTGTTGCCCGTGACTGGGCGGCGGGCCTTGTTGTCTCGCGTGTCCGCGCCGCCGGCAACGAGGAGGACGAGAAAGACATGAGGAAACACGTGACAAGGTGGGCACATAAGCACTCCACATAAGCACGCACCTACTCGTGGCTAACTTGTGCCGCGCGCAGGTTCGTCTGGGAGCGCCGTAAGGCCCACCTAAACGCCAAGGCTTCCACAGTGCCAGCGGCGCAACTCGTGGTGGCCGAGGAGGCCGCGTCCTCAGCCGCATGGAGGCGAAACTATTGTGGCTTGTTGTGGGCGTCCGGGCACAGGGGGCGTCCCGACGCCAAGGCAAGGAAGCTCATGGCGGCGTCGTCGACGGCACAGCCTCCCGGGGTGGTGAAGACACTGACGGCCGCCGTTCTCCCTCCGGACGCGCCGCTGCCCCGCCCACCCCTAACTGAGAAGGAGATGTGCTGGATGAACGCCGCCGACAAGAAGCAGTCAGACGCCGACAAGAAGCGGAAGAGGCCAGTGGAGAAGCGCCCAGGTAAGAAACTGACGGTCGCGGAGTCGGAGGCGGAGGCAGCGAGGTCGTCGAAGCGGCGGGTCCCCCGGGCACGCAAGAACAAGCACTAGCTTCCTCCCCCCTCCCGTCCCCCCCCCCCCCCCACCCCCCCACCCCCCAGGCGGGAGCGGCGGGCGGCGGTGGGGGGGGGGGGGGGGGGGGCGTGGTCCCCCCCCCCCCCCCCCCCCCCGGGCCACATTCCCCGATGGCAGCTGTCGCGAATATTGTAATTCAAACATTCTTCGGCAAACCGCTGCCTGCCCCCGCCCTCCCCCTCGCGAATATTTATGTAACGTGAGCACTCTTTGGCAAAACATGGCAGCCAAACCGCCCATCTGATGACCTTTGATCGGACGGCTGGCATGCCCGTTCAGCAGTACTAGCTATAATGTAAACAAAATTCCCCAGTGTTACCAAATACGTACGGCTGCGATTTGCGCTCCCATGTACTAGTAGTCGTAGTTATCCACAGGACGACTCGTCATCGCGCCCGGGTTCGTACTAGATACCCGGTACCGGCTTAATAAATATATCGCGTACTACCCGGTACTACACGGACAACCTTGTACCTTATACGTCAGTGCCATGTAACACATCACCGGGCTTGTACGACTACCAGAATGATTACAAAAAGGATTTATCGCCCGCCGGCAATAACGCCGGATGTACTCGCACGTAACTGGATGGACGTGCCGCGACCAGCAGCCGCCTTCACGGATAAATAATAGTCGCTAGTAGTAGTGCTTCGTCACCCGTATGTCACATCTGAATCTCACAGTGGGGTGTGCGCTTTAGATGTAGGTGCGCAAACAACATGTCGAGTGTCGAGGCCCCTTCCTGGCTGCGGTGGTCTCGGTTTTACATCCGGGCTTCCCGCCCAGACGGACTTCCTGCGAGGTCTAGCGTCAGACCATTCTCACTAGTGTCCGACAGAGGCTGTAGAGGGCCCATAACCTGTCATGCGCAACCTCCCCGCAACCGACGTGCTGGTCCATGTCGCACGCCGGGATTGGGAGGCGGAAGCCCATAGCCGGGAGAGTGTCTGGTTACATAGAAGTGAGCAGGCCCGGTGCGCCGAACGCCTATATGGCGGGCGCGATGCGGTGCCCGCGGCGCGTGCGTAGCGCGGTGCTCGTACCACTCAGATATGTTCGAAAGTACTAATACGCATACCCTAGCTACATTGTTTGGTGTACAGCAGTGGCAGCAGCACTGGTGTCAACAAGGAGCAACAGCAAAAACGCGGCACGGGGCGGTCAACGCTTGTGAAATTCAAATCCTCTACGCAGTCATGTCAGCCACCCGCCGACTCACTGTCCCTTTCAGGGTGGACTCCAGCCCCCGGCTCGTGAGGGTAAGGGATGGACCGTCGACGGAGGCGTTCTTAACGCCAGTGTCCATTTCATATCATGCTGGGGTAAGGGGGGGGCGGGTGGCGCCGCCTCGGGTGCTGGTTCAAGATCTTGGCACGCGTCGCGTCGGGTGCGCACAAGGTAAAATACAGCGTGACGACACCCTAGTCATCGGACACTTGAAAAACTGCCTCAAGCAGGTGCTTCTTCCCGCCTTCGTCGCATTGCTTTCGTTCAGCGCAGTTGTTCAGTATGTCCACGAAAGCATAGCTGAACGCGTCCTTGCCATGAGGTGGCCTTGGGTGAACGCGGATATGGTTGTTGATCGCCTGGCCGCAGAACAATGCCTGACGCACGTCCTCAACGATGCGGCCCGTGCTGCACATAGCACCGAGTGGCATATTTACAAGACAGACGGGGAGACTAGTGACCCCATACCTGGAAAAAGGGCGATTATTGAGTCAAAATGGGCACAATTCTGGACTCAAATTTGCACCCCCCTTAACTCAATATTGTACCCCTTTTGGGGGGTGCAAATTTGAGTCCAGCCTAACACTGTACGAATGTACTGTGAAACTGGCTTCCTTTTCTTGCCAACACTGTACGAGGTACTGTTCAGTGAAATGAACCTTCACTATGTACTACACGCCTGTCCACCGCCCTTTGACGAGATGCGTCGCTACCCTTCCACGCCAACCGTTTTTTCTGGCCTCGAATGCTACGCCGCCACTGTGCTTCCCACTCATCTACCCCTCGCAAGCTCCCTCGCGCTTGTATTCTTTGAGGCATCTTAACGCTTCTCGGTGCACAAAAGCATGGCAGACCGTCCTCGCAGAGCAAAACGCACATCTGCCCGCTTGCACAGTTCTGTGCGTGGCGGGGACATCCGCGGCTGCACTTGGATTTGACCCAACGAGCAGGGCTCTCGACACACTGCTAGTGACCCCCATGGCGCAAGATTCTCCGCAGATGCACTTGCGTTCCGGCAGGAGGGCGTCTCAGGCGCCAATACCCACGACTCAGCCCATGAGGCCCATGCAGCCGGGCGGTGGGCAACATGGAAGCGGACCGCTATGGCCCGCCGGGGCCGGAGATTCGCAGCCTTCGCCTCACGGCGAGCCTCAGCCTGACCCCCCAAGCCTCAAGGTGTGCCACCTTTGGTCCCTCTCCCAAAAGCGACTCCAACGGTACGCGGACTCGCATCTTCGCTTGCATCTCTCATCAGGGCGCCATGGGCTGCGTTAAGCGCACCTCGCCGTCGCGCATCTCGACATGAGTGGTGACACCCGCCCCGTTTCCCACCCGCTTCGTGTTTTCGTCCTTGTCTGCCAACGACCTCTAACACATCATGCACGATCCGCGATACCCGATGACCTCAGACTGCAAGAGAGGGGCAGGGGCGAAAGGCAGCACGGTGAACATGCGGGCCTTCTTGGCCTCTGAAGACCACCGGCTTGTGTACAACGAGTTGCGGGGGATTTGCAACGAGTGTGTCCAAGAAGCTCACCGGCAGATGCGAATCTCGTCCCCTGGTAAAATGGCCCGGCAAAAGCCCTCGTCATGGCAGACCCGGACTACGGCTCGGGTCCTGCCAATGTCGACAGCGTGGCGGGGGAGGGGGGGGGGGGAGTGCTCCTCATCATCTTTCTCAATTGCTGCGCGCCACTCACTGCCGTCAGGAGGGGGCGAGATGTGACAATTGTCGACGCCTTGAAGTTGGTCGTCGGAAGAGATTCGGCGACTTTAAGGGCGCATCTCTCGGAGCACCTCGGCAACCAACGTGGGTTCGTGTATGCGAGACAGCGAGAACCATGGCGGCGGCGAGAGATGCGGCACTGGAACCCGGAGGCCCACATTGGGGACAACGGGTACGTCCTCCTGGACGTCAAAGCAGCGGTGGCTGAGGCCACCGCTGGCACGACTGACGAGCAAGAGATGCGGAGGGTGGAGAGAATTTAAAGGTAGAGGGTGGGATTACCCGCATCTCCGCAGTGGGGGCATATGAGCGCTCGCATCTCTCGCGTACAAACCCGTGTACTATCGCTCCTAGCTCTTGTAACGCTGCCCTGTGCAAGGAGCCCTATTTATGTCGTTGTCACGTCGCCTTGGTTCACTCACCTGAATTTGCTCCTACCGCTGCTGCCGGCCTACAAGGCGGAAATCTGTTGCGTGCAGATTCCGAGCACCTACTTGACGCAAGGGCCCCGCCCGCAAATGAACTACCTATCCACAGTCTGTTGAAAGCGGGTCGTGCACTTCTCATCGCGTCAAAGCACCCAAGAAACCCCGACACCAACAGACGCGCCTTGTGGTTGGTCGTCGGACGAGATTCGGCGACTTTAAGGGCGCATCTCTCGGAGCACCTCGGCAACCAACGTGGGTTCGTGTGTGCGAGACGGCGAGAACCATGACGGCGGCAAAAGAGATGCGGCACTGGAACCCGGAGGCCCACATTGTAGACGACGGGTACGTCCTCCCGGACGTCAAAGCAGCGGTGGCTGAGGCCACCGCTGGCACGACTGACGAGCAAGAGATGCGGAGGGTGGAGAGAATTTAAAGGTAGAGGGTGGGATTACCCCGCATCTCCGCAGTGGGGGCATATGAGCGCTCGCATCTCTCGCGTGCAAACCCGTGTACTGTCGCTCCTAGCTCTTGTAACGCTGCCCTAGGCAAGGAGCCCTTTGTCGTTGTCATGTCGCCTTGGTTCACTCACCTGAATTTGCTCCTACCGCTGCTGCCGGCCTACAAGGCGGAAATCTGTTGCGTGCAGATTCCGAGCACCTACTTGACGCAAGGGCCCCGCCCGCAAATGAACTACCTATCCACAGTCTGTTGAAAGCGGGTCGTGTACTTCTCATCGCGTCAAAGCACCCAAGAAACCCCGACACCAACAGACGCGCCTTGTGGTTGGTCGTCGGAAGAGATTCGGCGACTTTAAGGGCGCATCTCTCGGAGCACCTCGGCAAGCAACGTGGGTTCGTGTATGCGAGACGGCGAGAACCATGACGGCGGCGAAAGAGACGCGGCACTGGAACCCGGAGGCCCACATTGGGGACGACAGGTACGTCCTCCCGGACGTCAAAGCAGCGGTGGCTGAGGCCACCGCTGGGCACGACTGGCGAGCAAGAGATGCGGAGGGTGGAGGGATCGAATTGAGCGCCGTAAAGGGTGGGATTACCCGCATCTCCGCAGTGGGGGCAGGTGAACGCCCGCATCTCTCGTGTACAAACCCGTGTACTGTCGCCCCTAGCTCTTGTAACGCTGCCCTAGGCAAGGAGCCCTTTGTCGTTGCCATGTCGCCTTGGTTCACTCACCTGAATTTGCTCCTATAGCTGCTGGCGGCCTACAAGGCGGTAATCTATCGCGTGCAGATTCCGAGCACCTACATGACGCAAAGGCCCCTGTCGCGAATGGACTACCTCGACAGCCTGTTGACAGCGGGTCGTGTACTTCTCATCGCGCCAAAGCACCCAAGAAACCCCGACACCAACGGACGCGCCTTGTGGTTGGTCGTCGGAAGAGATTCGGCGACTTTAAGGGCGCATCTCTCGGAGCACCTCGGCAAGCAACGTGGGTTCGTGTCTGGTCCGTGACAAGGGATTCATGCAGCTTGAAATTCGCTGCCATAGCTCCCTGGACAATACCTCATTAATCATAATCAACTATCACAACAAATCATTCTCAACCGCAGATAAGAGTTTAGTCGACTCCCGTCCGTCGATTTCACAAACCGCACTTCCTTTGCTAGCGCGGCCCGGGCAGCGGGGCGCCAACGCGCCGCGGCCGGCGCAGCGGGGCGCCAACGCGCCGCGGCCGGGGCAGCGGGGCGCCAACGCGCCGCGGCCGGGGCAGCGGGGCGCCAACGCGCCGCGGCCGGCGCAGCGGGGCGCCAACGCGCCGCGGCCGGCGCAGCGGGGCGCCAACGCGCCGCGGCCGGCGCAGCGGGGCGCCAACGCGCCGCGGCCGGCGCAGCGGGGCGCCAACGCGCCGCGGCCGGCGCAGCGGGGCGCCAACGCGCCGTGACCGGCGCATGTTGGTGATTCATGCAGCCCCGCATACTAAATGGTTTGCAGCCATCTAGGCAATCAAAGCATGCTTAAAGGCAGCATCTGCGGTGCAGCGCTGCAGCAATCTGGGGCGTGCCGCCAGCAAATATAACGTATTAGCCGTACTGCCTTGCAGTCCGTATAGTATCGTCAAGTAGGTGCGTGTTCATATCCCTTCTATGCCATACAGCCCCGCATACTAATAAATGGTTTGCAGCCATCCAGTCAATTAAAACATGCCTTAAGGCAGCATCTGCGGTGCAGCGTTTCAGCAATCTGCGGCGTGCCGCCAGCAAATATCAGGCATTAGCCCTACTGCCTTGCAGTCCGTATAGTATCGTCAAGCCGGTGCGTGTTCATATCCCTTTCATGCCATGCAGCCCCGCATACGAAATGGTTTGCAGCCATGTAGGCAAATGGCTGCAGCAATCTGCGGCGTGCCGCCAGCAAATATCAGGCATTAGCCCTACTGCCTTGCAGTCCGTATAGTATCGTCAAGCCGGTGCGTGTTCATATCCCTTCTATGCCATACAGCCCCGCATACTAATAAATGGTTTGCAGCCATCTAGACAATTGAAGCATGCCTTAAGGCAGCATCTGCGGTGCAGCGCTGCAGCAATCTGCGGCGTGCCGCCAGCAAATATCAGGCATTAGCCCTACTGCCTTGCAATCTGCATAGTATCGTCAAGTAGGTGCGTGTTCATATCCCTTCTATGCCATGCAGCCCCGCATACTAATAAATGGTTTGCAGCCATCCAGTCAATTAAAACATGCCTTGAGGCAGCATCTGCGGTGCAGCGCTGCAGCAATCTGCGGCGTGCCGCCAGCAAATATCAGGCATTAGCCCTACTGCCTTGCAGTCCGTATAGTATCGTCAAGCCGGTGCGTGTTCACATCCCTTCTATGCCATGCAGCCCCGCATACTAATAAATGGTTTGCAGCCATCTAGACAATTAAAGCATGCCTTAAGGCAGCATCTGCGGTGCAGCGCTGCAGCAATCTGCGGCGTGCTGCCAGCAAATATCAGGCATTAGCCCTACTGCCTTGCAATCTGCATAGTATCGTCAAGCAGGTGCGTGTTCACATCCCTTCTATGCCATGCAGCCCCGCATACGAAATGGTTTGCAGCCATCTAGGCAATAGAAGCATGCCTAAAGGCAGCATCTGCGGTGCAGCGCTGCAGCAATCTGCGGCGTGCCGCGAGCAAATATCAGGCATTAGTGGTACTGCCTTGCAATCTGTATAGTATTGTAAAGCATATGGGCAATTAAATCCCCTTTTGTCATAAAAATCCTCATACTGGAAGGTTGCCGAGCCGGCTCTTTACCCCCCACCGTCTTGGTCGACGACCGCTACTACCAGGTCTTAGCGGCGCCGCGTCAGGCTGGCGGGTCCTCTAAGCCCGCATCTCAACCACCGCCACCGGGGTCCGGCGGAGATGGCTCCCAAAACGGCGCTGCAGCAGGTCTCTTGATAGAGCTTCGAGCAGCTCCGTCCCTCCCCCGAGCAGGCTTGGTCCCTCGGAGACTGCCAAGCCGCCGAGTGAGCCTCAGCCTTCGAGTGCGACGAAGCGCCCGCACGGTGCGTTGAGCACGGGAGGCAAGACCAGCTTGTCGCCCATTAAGCTGCGCAAAAAGCATTCCAAGAAGCGCGGGCCGAGTCCTCCTTCAAGATGGCGATAGAGTTGGAGGACGACGACCCCTTCCAGACGCCTAAGCCGAAACGCGAAGCCACGTCAAGCCGTCAGGCGCCTTCGGGTGCCGCTGGTGGGAGTCGCAGGGCCACATCTTCCCGTGGCGGTGCCGCATCTCCGCCTCCCCGACCCGCATTTCCACGTATGGAGGCAAGAGCAGCAGCTTGTAGCCCAATAAGCTGCGCAAGAAGCATTCCAAGAAGGGTGGGCCGAGTCCTCCTTCAAGATGGCGAAAGAGTTGGAGGACGACGACCCCTTCCAGGCGCCTAAGCCGAAACGCGAAGCCCCGTCAAGCCGTCAGGCGCCTTCGGGTGCCGCTGGTGGGAGTCGCAGGGCCACATCTTCCCGTGGCGGTGCCGCATCTCCGCCTCCCCGACCCGCATCTCCGCATATGGAGGCAAGAGCAGCAGCTTGTCGCCCATTAAGCTGCGCAAGAAGCATTCCAAGAAGCGTGGGCCGACTCCTCCTTTAAGATGGCGAAAGAGATGGAGGACGACGACCCCTTCCAGGCGCCTAAGCCGAAACGCGAAGCCCCGTCAAGCCGTCAGGCGCCTTCGGGTGCCGCTGGTGGGAGTCGCAGGGCCACATCTTCACGTGGCGGTGCCGCATCTCCGCCTCCCCGACCCGCATCTCCGCCTAAGGAGCCCTCATCTCGGGACGCGAAGCCCGCACCGCCGCCTGCGCCGACATCTCGCCCCAACGCCGCGTCGCTGTCAGCAGGGATCAGAGGTAGCATCTCGTTGCGACGAACACAATCTCTGAGGTCGGCGATAGACTCGTAGGCCCGGGGCGTCTTCTCTGCGCGAGTGAGGCTCGATTTCCAGGCTTGAAACGCTTGAAACGCAGTCGCCATGCCCTCGCGTCCGCAATCTTCCAAGGTGAGGCGGATAGTACTTTACGCGACTGAGGGCGCGAAGAGGACACGCCGATGTGCCATTTCTAGTACTCTCGTATAGTGTTGCATTGCACCTGAAATGTGACCGAAAAATGGGTACATATCCCAGCCTAAGCGATCACGTGGGGGGCACATTTTTGAGTCCAGGAATTGGACCGTTTTGACTCAAAAATGTGCCCTGTACCCCCCATACCTACGTAGGCACTACAACCGACGGCGCCAACGCCATCACTGTCATTGCGGTGTGTGTTATCGCAAGTGGTCACAACACGTGAAAACATGCGATAGTGCGCAGCTTGCTTGGAATATTTGTGGGCGGGGATATCCTGCCGAACAGTTATTGTAAGCATCTTACATGCCGATCGGCGGGCAGCGCATGAAGCGCCTAGCTCGAAGCGGCGGGCAACGTCCCAAGTGGGCAGCGTCCCAAGCCGTCACCGCGCCGAGCCGCCACCGCGCCGAGCCGCTACCGCCGAGTCCCCACCGCGCCCATCCGCCACCGCGTCAAGCGTGGCATGCCAGGGGCATTTGTGTGTTGCTTGATCTCATAATCTGCAGACCATGATCTCCGAAACATCGTATCACAACGGGCGGGGGGTTAAGGGGGGGGGGGGGGGGGGGGGGAGGGGGCATGATTAGCGCTTGGGCTTGTCGACATTCTTCACTTCGTCAGGGTTGTGGCGTTCTTCTTATTCTTCTGCCGCTCTCTCTCGAAATCGGCTTCGTTGTCGAGGCCATTGACGGTCCAAGCCATGGCGTTGGGGAAGCAGTCCACCTTGTGGCCCTTTTGGTCGTTGTATACCAGTGGCACATTATGTGTGCATATTACGCCGTGCTTGATGTCTCCTGCCGGAAGGAAGTCGTGCACCGCCCGTGCGCAGTGGGAAGTGGTATGTATGAGTGGAGGCACTCGAACAAGGTCCCAGCGACACATGCTTCTCCGGGCCGCAGCTTGAGTTCTTCTTCTCGAGGGAGTCGAACATCATGACGCGGTAGTGCTGAATGTCGACCGCCACACCGTCCCTTGCAATGGCCATGGCAGTGCCCGAAACGGTGCTTGGGCATGGCGTCGCGGGCGTCATCGCGCTTGATGCCGTGAGTCCTTCATGACACGCTCCCCGTCCATGTTGCCTCCTAAAACGCGCTCGTTGGGCCCGACTTATCCTCGTCCATATATATACTGCACCCGCCCCGCATGCGGCATGCACACCGGCATGAACACAAAATGCCCCCCCCCCCCCCCCCCCCCCCCCCTTACGCCCGCCCGCCCGCGTGCCCGCACCCGCACATCATCTGCCAGCCGCGGGAGTCTCCTCGACACATGTCCTCTTCCTGCCGACACGGGTGGGGGGCGGGAAGTGCCGGACGGGGTGGTCGAAGGGCGGTAAAACGGATCGCGGGATGTCGCGCGCGGTGTCTTTGCTGATTGGCGATTGTGACAATAACCAAATATTGTGCGCAATTCCCCTACCTCCTGGTTGAGCGGAGAAAACGGAGGCGGTACGAAATTTCCCGCAGTGTGTGAGCCAATCAATACCGGTAGACCCGCGTTTTCACGACGAAGTATGATGCGTCATCCCCCTCCTCCTCGTCCGTCCTCGCGTGCTGTGTCTTCGTTAATGAACCGGTATACGTTCGGTATTCGGTAGGTCGTTTGATTTCACGGTACATGTACGTGTCGACTTGTTTCTGAATGGACGCGCGTGTATTCTAGCCCAGGCACGCTTGATATTCGTCTGATACGCCAAAATAACGCGGTCTCGCAGCGCGTTTTTTACTGCTGACGATTATGGTGTAAGGATTTATAGTACCGGTATGGTGTAGCCGCATCATGTCACTCACATATACAGCCCCGCGTCCGCCGACCCCGGGCCCGGCATCCGTCGACGGACGGGCGACGGTCGAACGACGGCGGCCGGCGGCCGGTTCCGGTACACGCGGCGGGCTTGGCGTTCGCGCCGTGCCCGCCCCGTAGACCTGACGACCGGCCCGACCGGCGCGGCCTCGTGCGGGATGCGGGCCGCTTTTAGGCGGCTTGTAGTGCTGATCTTTTAATACTGCTTTTAGCGGTGGGTTTCTTACTGGCCTTTTTTTAATGCACACCAGTATTCAGCGGCCCGCTTTTATATAGCGGCTAGTTGATTTGATATGTTTTAATTAGTACTGCTCTTATTATTAACAAATCTACCGCTAAAAGCATACCTGAAAGATCAACAATGCAAGCCGGCTAAAAGCGGCCCGCATCCCGCACTACGAGGCTCAACCCAAGAGGTAGGGGCACCTCCACAAAACCCCGGCTCGAAGCGCCGCTTAGTTCCCCTACCTCTTGGGTTGAGCGGAGGAAAAGGAGAGCCGCGTCCGAAATCGCCTGGAATACGAGAGAATCGATACCGGTTACAATACGGTTTTATCACGGAGTTTTAGGCGTCCGTCCTCCGTCCTCCGTCCTCGTGTGCTGCGTCTTCGTGAATGAACCGTCATACGTTCGATCTGTGCTCGTTTGATTTCTAGGCACTCCTACCACAGTCCGTAAAAATCCTGCGACTAAGACGGATCTATCGCGAATTATACCGGAAACATACTGCAAAAATCACGAATGTCCTCCGTCCGTCCTGTCACATACGCGCTCCGCGTATGAACCGTCATACGTTCGGTTTTCGCTCGTTTGATTTCACGGGATTTTACGTGTACGGTAACATTCTGAATGGATGCGCGTGTATTCTAGCCCAGGCACGTCATAAAACGCCAAAATAACGCGGTACCGCAGCGCGTTTTTACTGCTCAATCAGCAAGCGAGACTCGCCCTCTATATTTATACAGCGACTATATACACGGTGGTCCGAGGATATGCTCTATCACGATGGTGTAAAAAGGGGTCGCCGCGGTGCGGGGGCAGTCCGCCGACCCGGGGCCCGGCGTCCGTCGTCGGACGGGCGACGGTCGAACGACGGCGTCCGGCGTCCGGTGCCGGTACAGGCGGCGGGCGTGGCGATTCGCGCCGTGCCCGCCCCGTAGACCTGACGACCGGCCCGACCTGCGCGGCCTCGTGCGGGATGCGGGCCGCCTGTAGGCGGCTTGTACTGTATTGCTGATCTTGTAGTGCTGCTTTTTTTTTTTTTTGGGTAGTACAACTTTTAGCGGTGGGTTGGGTACCGGCCTTTTTGTAATGCACACCAGTAGTCAGCGGCCCGCTTTTACGCGGCTTGCAGATTTAATCTGTTTTACAAAATAATACGTCTCTTTTGAAAAATAAATTACTGACAAATCTAACGCTAAAAGCATTATTACCCGGAAACAGCAGTTTTATTACAAGATCAACACTGCAAGCCGGCTAAAAGCGGCCCGCATCCCGCACCACGCTCAACCCAAGAGGTAGGGGCACCTCCACAGATCCCCAGCGCGAAGCGCCGCTTAGTGACAAATCTAACGCTAAAAGCATTATTACCCGGAAACAACAGTATTACAAGATCAACACGACAAGCCGGCTAAAAGCGGCCCGCATCCCGCACGGCCGCACCACGCTCAACCCAAGAGGTAGGGGCACCTCCACAAAACCCCCGCGCGAAGCGCCGCTTTGTGGGTTGAGCGGGTGAAAGGGAGAGCCGCGTCCGAAATCGCCTGGAATACGAGAGAATCGATACCGGTTACAATACGGTTTCATCACGGATTTTTAGGCGTCCGTCCTCCGTCCTCCGTCCTCGTGTGCTGCGTCTTCGTGAATGAACCGTCATACGTTCGGTCTGTGCTCGTTTGATTTCTAGGCACTCCTACCACAGTCCGTAAAAATCCTGCGACTAAGACGGATCTATCGTGAATTATACCGGAAACATACTGCAAAAATCACGAATGTCCTCCGTCCGTCCTGTCACATACGCGCTCCGCGTATGAACCGTCATACGTTCGGTTTTCGCTCGTTTGATTTCACGGGATTTTACGTGTACGGTAACATTCTGAATGGATGCGCGTGTATTCTAGCCCAGGCACGTCATATATTCGTCTAAAACGCCAAAATAACGCGGTACCGCAGCGCGTTTTTACTGCTACTCAATCAGCAAGCGAGACTCGCCCTCTATATTTATACAGCGACTATATACACGGTGGTCCGAGGATATGCTGTAACATGATGGTGTAAAAAGGGGTCGCCGCGGTGCGGGGGCAGTCCGCCGACCCGGGGCCCGGCGTCCGTCGTCGGACGGGCGACGGTCGAACGACGGCGTCCGGCGTCCGGTGCCGGTACAGGCGGCGGGCGTGGCGATTCGCGCCGTGCCCGCCCCGTAGACCTGACGACCGGCCCGACCTGCGCGGCCTCGTGCGGGATGCGGGCCGCCTGTAGGCGGCTTGTACTGTATTGCTGATCTTGTAGTGCTGCTTTTTTTTTTTTTTGGTAGTACAACTTTTAGCGGTGGGTTGGGTACCGGCCTTTTTGTAATGCACACCAGTAGTCAGCGGCCCGCTTTTACGCGGCTTGCAGATTTAATCTGTTTTACAAAATAATACGTCTCTTTCGAAAAATAAATTACTGACAAATCTAACGCTAAAAGCATTATCACCCGGAAAAAACAGTATTATTAACAGATCAACACTGCAAGCCGGCTAAAAGCGGCCCGCATCCCGCACCACGCGGTTTTAGGCGTCCGTCCTCCGTCCTCCGTCCTCGTGTGCTGCGTCTTCGTGAATGAACCGTCATACGTTCGATCTGTGCTCGTTTGATTTCTAGGCACTCCCAACACAGTCCGTTAAAATCCTGCGACTAAGACGGATCTATCGCGAATTATACCGGAAACATACTGCAAAAATCACGAATGTCCTCCGTCCGTCCTGTCACATACGCGCTTCGCGTATGAACCGTCATACGTTCGGTTTTCGCTCGTTTGATTTCACGGTACTGGTACGTGTACGGTAACATTCTGAATGGATGCGCGTGTATTCTAGCCCAGGCACGTCATAAAACGCCAAAATAACGCGGTACCGCAGCGCGTTTTTACTGCTCAATCAGCAAGCGAGACTCGCCCTCTATATTTATACAGCGACTATATACACGGTGGTCCGAGGATATGCTGTAACATGATGGTGTAAAAAGGGGTCGCCGCAGTGCGGGGGCAGTGCGCCGACCCGGGGCCCGGCGTCCGTCGACGGACGGGCGACGGTCGAACGACGGCGTCCGGCGTCCGGTGCCGGTACAGGCGGCGGGCGTGGCGATTCGCGCCGTGCCCGCCCCGTAGACCTGACGACCGGCCCGACCTGCGCGGCCTCGTGCGGGATGCGGGCCGCCTGTAGGCGGCTTGTACTGTATTGCTGATCTTGTAGTGCTGCTTTTTTTTTTTTTTTGGGTAATACAACTTTTAGCGGTGGGTTGGGTACCGGCCTTTTTGTAATGCACACCAGTAGTCAGCGGCCCGCTTTTACGCGGCTTGCAGATTTAATCTGTTTTACAAAATAATACGTCTCTTTCGAAAAATAAATTACTGACAAATCTAACGCTAAAAGCATTATTACCCGGAAACAGCAGTTTTATTACAAGATCAACACTGCAAGCCGGCTAAAAGCGGCCCGCATCCCGCACCACGCTCAACCCAAGAGGTAGGGGCACCTCCACAGATCCCCAGCGCGAAGCGCCGCTTAGTGACAAATCTAACGCTAAAAGCATTATTACCCGGAAACAACAGTATTACAAGATCAACACGACAAGCCGGCTAAAAGCGGCCCGCATCCCGCACGGCCGCACCACGCTCAACCCAAGAGGTAGGGGCACCTCCACAAAACCCCGCGCGAAGCGCCGCTTTGTGGGTTGAGCGGGTGAAAGGGAGAGCCGCGTCCGAAATCGCCTGGAATACGAGAGAATCGATACCGGTTACAATACGGTTTCATCACGGATTTTTAGGCGTCCGTCCTCCGTCCTCCGTCCTCGTGTGCTGCGTCTTCGTGAATGAACCGTCATACGTTCGGTCTGTGCTCGTTTGATTTCTAGGCACTCCTACCACAGTCCGTAAAAATCCTGCGACTAAGACGGATCTATCGTGAATTATACCGGAAACATACTGCAAAAATCACGAATGTCCTCCGTCCGTCCTGTCACATACGCGCTCCGCGTATGAACCGTCATACGTTCGGTTTTCGCTCGTTTGATTTCACGGGATTTTACGTGTACGGTAACATTCTGAATGGATGCGCGTGTATTCTAGCCCAGGCACGTCATAAAACGCCAAAATAACGCGGTACCGCAGCGCGTTTTTACTGCTCAATCAGCAAGCGAGACTCGCCCTCTATATTTATACAGCGACTATATACACGGTGGTCCGAGGATATGCTCTATCACGATGGTGTAAAAAGGGGTCGCCGCGGTGCGGGGGCAGTCCGCCGACCCGGGGCCCGGCGTCCGTCGTCGGACGGGCGACGGTCGAACGACGGCGTCCGGCGTCCGGTGCCGGTACAGGCGGCGGGCGTGGCGATTCGCGCCGTGCCCGCCCCGTAGACCTGACGACCGGCCCGACCTGCGCGGCCTCGTGCGGGATGCGGGCCGCCTGTAGGCGGCTTGTACTGTATTGCTGATCTTGTAGTGCTGCTTTTTTTTTTTTTTGGGTAGTACAACTTTTAGCGGTGGGTTGGGTACCGGCCTTTTTGTAATGCACACCAGTAGTCAGCGGCCCGCTTTTACGCGGCTTGCAGATTTAATCTGTTTTACAAAATAATACGTCTCTTTTGAAAAATAAATTACTGACAAATCTAACGCTAAAAGCATTATTACCCGGAAACAGCAGTTTTATTACAAGATCAACACTGCAAGCCGGCTAAAAGCGGCCCGCATCCCGCACCACGCTCAACCCAAGAGGTAGGGGCACCTCCACAGATCCCCAGCGCGAAGCGCCGCTTAGTGACAAATCTAACGCTAAAAGCATTATTACCCGGAAACAACAGTATTACAAGATCAACACGACAAGCCGGCTAAAAGCGGCCCGCATCCCGCACGGCCGCACCACGCTCAACCCAAGAGGTAGGGGCACCTCCACAAAACCCCCGCGCGAAGCGCCGCTTTGTGGGTTGAGCGGGTGAAAGGGAGAGCCGCGTCCGAAATCGCCTGGAATACGAGAGAATCGATACCGGTTACAATACGGTTTCATCACGGATTTTTAGGCGTCCGTCCTCCGTCCTCCGTCCTCGTGTGCTGCGTCTTCGTGAATGAACCGTCATACGTTCGGTCTGTGCTCGTTTGATTTCTAGGCACTCCTACCACAGTCCGTAAAAATCCTGCGACTAAGACGGATCTATCGTGAATTATACCGGAAACATACTGCAAAAATCACGAATGTCCTCCGTCCGTCCTGTCACATACGCGCTTCGCGTATGAACCGTCATACGTTCGGTTTTCGCTCGTTTGATTTCACGGGATTTTACGTGTACGGTAACATTCTGAATGGATGCGCGTGTATTCTAGCCCAGGCACGTCATATATTCGTCTAAAACGCCAAAATAACGCGGTACCGCAGCGCGTTTTTACTGCTACTCAATCAGCAAGCGAGACTCGCCCTCTATATTTATACAGCGACTATATACACGGTGGTCCGAGGATATGCTGTAACATGATGGTGTAAAAAGGGGTCGCCGCGGTGCGGGGGCAGTCCGCCGACCCGGGGCCCGGCGTCCGTCGTCGGACGGGCGACGGTCGAACGACGGCGTCCGGCGTCCGGTGCCGGTACAGGCGGCGGGCGTGGCGATTCGCGCCGTGCCCGCCCCGTAGACCTGACGACCGGCCCGACCTGCGCGGCCTCGTGCGGGATGCGGGCCGCCTGTAGGCGGCTTGTACTGTATTGCTGATCTTGTAGTGCTGCTTTTTTTTTTTTTTGGTAGTACAACTTTTAGCGGTGGGTTGGGTACCGGCCTTTTTGTAATGCACACCAGTAGTCAGCGGCCCGCTTTTACGCGGCTTGCAGATTTAATCTGTTTTACAAAATAATACGTCTCTTTCGAAAAATAAATTACTGACAAATCTAACGCTAAAAGCATTATCACCCGGAAAAAACAGTATTATTAACAGATCAACACTGCAAGCCGGCTAAAAGCGGCCCGCATCCCGCACCACGCGGTTTTAGGCGTCCGTCCTCCGTCCTCCGTCCTCGTGTGCTGCGTCTTCGTGAATGAACCGTCATACGTTCGATCTGTGCTCGTTTGATTTCTAGGCACTCCCAACACAGTCCGTTAAAATCCTGCGACTAAGACGGATCTATCGCGAATTATACCGGAAACATACTGCAAAAATCACGAATGTCCTCCGTCCGTCCTGTCACATACGCGCTTCGCGTATGAACCGTCATACGTTCGGTTTTCGCTCGTTTGATTTCACGGTACTGGTACGTGTACGGTAACATTCTGAATGGATGCGCGTGTATTCTAGCCCAGGCACGTCATAAAACGCCAAAATAACGCGGTACCGCAGCGCGTTTTTACTGCTCAATCAGCAAGCGAGACTCGCCCTCTATATTTATACAGCGACTATATACACGGTGGTCCGAGGATATGCTGTAACATGATGGTGTAAAAAGGGGTCGCCGCAGTGCGGGGGCAGTGCGCCGACCCGGGGCCCGGCGTCCGTCGACGGACGGGCGACGGTCGAACGACGGCGTCCGGCGTCCGGTGCCGGTACAGGCGGCGGGCGTGGCGATTCGCGCCGTGCCCGCCCCGTAGACCTGACGACCGGCCCGACCTGCGCGGCCTCGTGCGGGATGCGGGCCGCCTGTAGGCAGCTTGTACTGTATTGCTGATCTTGTAGTGCTGTTTTTTTTTTTTTTTTTTGGGTAGTACAACTTTTAGCGGTGGGTTGGGTACCGGCCTTTTTGTAATGCACACCAGTAGCCAGCGGCCCGCTTTTACGCGGCTTGCAGATTTAATCTGTTTTAGGCCTGGAAGATTTTATCCGTTGTCTTTGGTGGCGATTTTGCTCGGGAAAAAAGGGGGGGAATCTTCCTTTTCCGAAAAAAAAAACTTATAGTCTAATAGTACTTTGAACAATACTCGTCGATGCCCCCGATGTCGTAGGCGACAGCGCCGGCGCAGCTGACTCGAAACCGGCACAGTACAGTAGCGGCGGATGGGGAGACAAACCGCCGCAATGCATCCTCTAAGCTCTGTTTATGGGGTTTCAAGAACTAGTCAACTGTCCTAGTGCGACCCGTACAATATGTTTCGGGTTTCAAACGGGTTTTACCGGTACCTTTCGGGCTGCCTTATCGCCCGCGAGCGAGCCTTGCGCCGGGCCTGGCCACGGAGCTACTTAGGACAGCCACCATCATCTCATCTGCCCATGCGCATTCATTGCCTTCCATATATCCGATATCCCTCCACCCTATCCCACCACCACCAGCACCCGCCGCCCACACCAGGCAGCACCACTATGTACCTCCTGGCGTCACTGGCGGCGTGCGTCAGTATTTCCGTTGACGGCATGACCGCGGTGCGGAACGTTTGGATAAAGCTAGGCGCTCAGGAGTGGATGATGGGGCGACAAGAACTCTACGGACCAGCTGGATGAGGCAATCGAGGCCCACGCCCCCGACTACCACCCCCTGCTTGCTGACACCGATATCAAGATGGTGTGCATGGCCGGCACCCGGCACGACCGTGGGCTTCGCGAGACTGCACAGTGTTCCTGCTAGAGGCAGTCACAGACACCCTGGCGTTTCTTGCTTTGAGACGAGAGCGGTTACGATTAAGGTCGATTGCCACCGCCCCGCTACCCGGTTACGATTAAGGTCTCGGCAAGCACCGCACAACCCGTTTCCGACGATGATGATGGCTAGCGCCGCGCCGAGCCATGAGAGTCATCACCGCCTCCCTACTCGCAATGAAAGTCCCTAGCGGCGCCCCGCTGTCTGCCAAAAAACAGCAATACAACTCCCTGATAGACTGACAAGAGTTAGAGGGCGTCGGTTGGTCGACGGACATGGCTAAACCGGTCGGCTTCGAGTTCGTCTTCGCCCTCCATCGCGCCTTGTTCCCTCTCAGCTCTCGTTCCAAGACTGGCGTTGTATCTGGGGTATGAGAGCATCTCTGCAAATGGCCAGCCCCGCCGGACAAACGTTTCGCGCAGTTCTTTGGGCAGAAGAAACTCGGACATAAGGCAGACCGGCCGAACGTTCCGAAGCTCGTTGGAGTACCTCAATACCACGCTGTCCGCAACGGTAATTGGGTCCAGAAGGGCAAGTGGCCGAGCATCATCGCGTTGCTAAAGCCCTGGAGCTCTCGCTATTTCGGTATGAGGAGCGGCTCGGCAAGCAGCGCGACTATGGCCTTAAGTCAAAACTGATGGAGGAGCCGGTACGGTCGGCCAAGACGGCGTCGCATGTGGAGACCATCGAGGCGCTGAAAGCGCTGGCCATCAACCGCGATTTCCCAACCGACATGCGCTCGCTTAGCCACAGGCTGCTGGACACCCCCGTCTATGCTGTCTCATATAGTCGGGCGGGTCTGGGGTTGACAATGTAATCAACATTGTCATTTATTACATTCATCTATGTGCCATAATATTCAGCTATATGCCGTGGTCTTCTATGCATCCTCCTGCATCTATATTAACGGCCTATTTGCTGCCCCAGCCTTGTCTACAGTACTGCACAAAGTACTGTCACAGTCCCCCCTTTTTTCACCTGAAGGTGGGGGTGCCCAATACCTATAGAAGTTCATCTAAAAGATGTTTTTAGTTGCCCTGGCTGTTCCTGCATGCTTACAAGGCACAAACACGATGTTTCCTTGTTATTTGTTTCATGGCAGTACTTTAGCAGTACTGCAGAGGAAGGAAGTATTTCCAAAGGGGGGGGGGCCCAAAAAAAGGGGGAGGGGCACCAAAGACAACGGATAAAATCTTCCAGGCCTTACAAAATAATACGTCTCTTTTGAAAAATAAATTACTGACAAATCTAACGCTAAAAGCATTATTACCCGGAAACAACAGTATTATTACAAGATCAACACTGCAAGCCGGCTAAAAGCGGCCCGCATCCCGCACCACGCTCAACCCAAGAGGTAGGGGCACCTCCACAGATCCCCCGCGCGAAGCGCCGCTTAGTTCCCCTACCTCTTGGGTTGAGCGGAGGAAAAGGAGAGCCGCGTCCGAAATCGCCTGGAATACGAGAGAATCGATACCGGTTACACTACGGTTTTATCACGGATTTTTAGGCGTCCGTCCTCCGTCCTCCGTCCTCCGTCCTCCGTCCTCGTGAGCTGCGTCTTCGTGAATGAACCGTCATACGTTCGATATGTGCTCGTTTGATTTCTAGGCACTCCCACCACAGTCCGTAAAAATCCTGCGACTAAGACGGATCTATCGCGAATTATACCGGAAACATACTGCAAAAATCACGAATGTCCTCCGTCCGTCCTGTCACATACGCGCTTCGCGTATGAACCGTCATACGTTCGGTTTTCGCTCGTTTGATTTCACGGTACTGGTACGTGTACGGTAACATTCTGAATGGATGCGCGTGTATTCTAGCCCAGGCACGTCATATATTCGTCTAAAACGCCAAAATAACGCGGTACCGCAGCGCGTTTTTACTGCTACTCAATCAGCAAGCGAGACTCGCCCTCTATATTTATACAGCGACTATATACACGGTGGTCCGAGGATATGCTGTAACATGATGGTGTAAAAAGGGGTCGCCGCAGTGCGGGGGCAGTGCGCCGACCCGGGGCCCGGCGTCCGTCGACGGACGGGCCACGGTCGAACGACGGCGTCCGGCGTCCGGTGCCGGTACAGGCGGCGGGCGTGGCGATTCGCGCCGTGCCCGCCCCGTAGACCTGACGACCGGCCCGACCTGCGCGGCCTCGTGCGGGATGCGGGCCGCCTGTAGGCGGCTTGTACTGTATTGCTGATCTTGTAGTGCTGCTTTTTTTTTTTTTTGGGTAATACAACTTTTAGCGGTGGGTTGGGTACCGGCCTTTTTGTAATGCACACCAGTAGTCAGCGGCCCGCTTTTACGCGGCTTGCAGATTTAATCTGTTTTACAAAATAATACGTCTCTTTCGAAAAATAAATTACTGACAAATCTAACGCTAAATGCATTATTACCCGGAAACAACAGTATTACAAGATCAACACTGCAAGCCGGCTAAAAGCGGCCCGCATCCCGCACCACGCTCAACCCAAGAGGTAGGGGCACCTCCACAGATCCCCGGCGCGAAGCGCCGCTTAGTGTACATTATTATGAAATATACACCTGCTATGCTATCGCGACAGCATAGATTTACGGCGGCGTGATAAGTCTATTCCCCTACCTCTTGGGTTGAGCGGAGGAAAAGGAGAGCCGCGTCCGAAATCGCCTGGAATACGTGAGAATCGATACCGGTCGCAATACGTTTTTTTCACGGAATTTTAGGCGTCCTCCGTTCTCCGTCCTCCGTCCTCGTGTGCTGCGTCTTCGTGAATGAACCGTCATACGTTCGATCTGTGCTCGTTTGATTTCTAGGCACTCCCACCACAGTCCGTTAATATCCTGCGACTAAGACGAATCTATCGTGAATTATACCGGAAACATACTGCAAAAATCACGAATGTCCTCCGTCCGTCCTGTCACACACGCGCTTCGCGTATGAACCGTCATATGTTCGGTTTTCGCTCGTTTGATTTCACGGTACTGGTACGTGAAAGGTAACATTCTGAATGGATGCGCGTGTATTCTAGCCCAGGCACGTCATATATTCGTCTAAAACGCCAAAATAACGCGGTACCGCAGCGCGTTTTTACGCGTTTTTATTCCTACCTATATACGGTAGTCCAAGTATGGTGCTGTAAAAAGGGGTCGCCGCGGTGCGGGGGCAGTCCGCCAACCCGGGGCCCGGCGTCCGTCGTCGGACGGGCGACGGTCGAACGACGGCGTCCGGCGTCCGGTGCCGGTACAGGCGGCGGGCATGGCGATTCGCGCCGTGCCCGCCCCGTAGACCTGACGACCGGCCTGCGCGGCCTCGTGCGGGATGCGGGCCGCCTGTAGGCGGCTTGTACTGTATTGCTGATCTTGTAGTGCTGCTTTTTTTTTTTTTGGTAATACAACTTTTAGCGGTGGGTTGGGAACTGGCCTTTTTGTAATGCACACCAGTAGTCAGCGGCCCGCTTTTACGCGGCTTGCAGATTTAATCCCTTTTACAAATTAAAACGTCTCTTTTTGAAAAATAAATTACTGACAAATCTAACGCTAAAAGCATTTGTTTTCGCCCCCGGGAAGCTAAAAGCATTATTACCCGGAAACAACAGTATTACAATATCAACACTACTTGAGTGGAGGCCACTAGCCGCGCGCGATGCCGCTAAACTAGTAAAGGCATCGGTGTGGGCGCGTTACGAATCGTCGGTATCGTTAGCACGCAATAACACCTGGGGTATATATGTCCAGGCGTCCTATGCGTCAAACCCGTTGCCACAGTACGGTGTGGGTGTCCCCGCGGGGGTTGTGGCCGGGTTGCACATTATGATACAATTACGCACCCGAGTATTTCCCACTGCCCGCCGATTGGCCCGGATTCATGCCATGCCTGAGCGGTTCCTTGAACACTGCCCTGCATGTGGCGGAGGTGAATCTGAGACTATCGAACATATGTTGGTGGAGTGCCCGCGGTGGGGGTATCACCGTCATAATTTTGGGTTGTTAGTTCCGGAGTTCAGGGATTTTATTAGTAGTCAGGTTAGTGCGTCAACACCTGAGGACTTAACTGCCTTTATTTTGGGCGGGGTCCCCCCCTCCCTTCACGGCGCCCTGGATTTTACTGGGAATGGGAAATTTTTCCAGCTATGGCGTCGGGCCCTCCCTCACATTGCCTTTTTTGTTGCACATGTATCGCACTCCCGAAATGCTTTGCTCCGCGGGTTGGGGCTTGCCCCAACTCGCATTACTCGAATGGGCCGACGCCCAAACGGGTAGGGCGGACCTTTCGTGGTCAGTGCCGGGTATTTTGATGGCAGTGTTTTAGACGGTGATCCAACAGTGTTGGAAATTCCGTCACTGGCCTCTAATTAGTCTTGCGAAATGCTTCGGAAATTTGCTTGATGACTATAACGGAGCGTCGCCTACCCAGGGCTTTCCGTAACTGGATTGCTGCCTAAACGGCCGTCGTAGAGACGCTGCAAGGGTTTCACTGGTGCCAGTCCTGTCCCGGGGGCGAAAAAAAAAAACACTACAAGCCGGCTAAAAGCGGCCGCCCGCATCCCGCACCAGGCTCAATCCAAGAGGTAGGGGCACCTCCACAAATCCCCGGCGCGAAGCGCCGCTTAGTCACGATAGCCGCGACAAATCTAGTCGCTATATCACGCGCGGTATTATCATTACCGTATTTCGCCCTCTACCCGTACTCGTACCCCCGCGGTACCGTGATAGTTACTAACGACTATATCACGGCCCGGATATGTCCAACCCGGCTACGCGGCGCGCTTGCGCGAGCAAACCAAGTTAGGGTTGACGCCTGCTCGTCCCAGCCCGTGGCAAGGCGACACCGCTTCGTCCCGTGCGTCGTCGAGGAGGGCGGGCGTCTGGGCGAGCACCTGCTCGCTCTACTCAAGGAGCTTGCGGAGCGCGGCATCGCAAGCGGCCACCTGAAGCAACCCCCCTCGTGGCGTGAGCTCCGGCCAGCCGCCCTGGTTGTTCACTGGATACGGAAGTGGACTGCGAAGCTTTCTGTGGCACTGCACATATTTCTCGCCGAATATCTCTGTCGGCACACCGGAAGCCGTCCCTTCTGCTGCGGCGGAAGATCGTTTAGGCCGGCCGGCCGACGATTACCTGCCGCATCGCCGGGCTCCGCGGCCCGGCGCTAAGAGGGTTCTGCTTAAATGTAGCAGGCTTTTTCCTTCCCCAGTACTTTGCGTGCATTCTCTGGACGCTCTCCCTGTAACCAAAAAGATCAACTATTTCACGATGAGGGATAACTTCGTCGAAGCCAGGCGATGTCGTAAGGCAGAAGTTCTTATTATCTTCCGTAAACGAAAGCTCCTACAGCGCAGAAATCGCACGGAGGTGCCGGAATGCCCCGGCTGTAGGAAACCGGCCGCGGCTCGCCGTTATCGTCATTCGTCGGTCGAGCCATTTCTCACCCATATAATGGTGGGAGGAACGTTGGAGCTTATTACTCCAGTCCCCCCCCCCCCCCCCCCCCCCCCCCCCCCCCCCACTTTCGTTGCACGAGCTACATTCTTCCAACGGAGCGGCTCCCCCCCAGGTAGGGACGACCATGGCGGGTGCCGATTATTAGCCATCGCACGCCACCCCCTATCCCCCTACCGTCCCCGTTTGCCCGTGTGCCATTGACGCGCGACTTGCGTGCTTGCCGAACACGTCACGCCCGTGCGACATGCCCGCCCGTACTCGCTTGTCGACTGTTTGACGAAGCGTGTGTCGCGATGCCCACTCAACGACCTATCTACGCGTCAAAGAGCCGCGCAGACGCTCGCTCACGCACCCCGGTGCCATGACCGCCGCTCATATTATCGAGCATGTTTCTTCTGGTACACTGGCCCCATTAGCCACCGGTTCATGGGTGCAGAGCATCGAACGAATAGGCGGCGGTTGTTGAGGCCGCAGCCTTGCCGGTTGCCCCGGGAGGCGAGCGAGTCTTGGCGCGACATATGAGGCTTGGACTCGGGGCAGCTCACAACGTCTATCTCGGGCGCGGGGATGCCTCTGACGCTCAGTCCGTGCGGCTGGCTAGTCGGCGGCGTGCTAGCGGCGCCAGAGGCCGACGGTGAAACCGTTGGCGGGGCATGCGGGGGCAAGGACGGCGGTGGTCGCATGCTGCTGCACAAGCTCAGCAGTAGTAGCGCAAGCATGCTCATGCGCTCCACCATCTCAAGCATGATCCGCGATATCGCCGAGACGATCGATGAGGCCTGGTTGAGCAGAGTGCAACAGCACGCGCGGCGGCACACGCACGGCAACGCGCTCGGCCAGCCGGCGTCGACGTCACCTGCATCGCCAGTTCCTCCAACGATAGCAGCTGCCGAGTAGTGTGGCAGGTCAGCTGCATCCATGGCCTCATGGCCAAACTCGAAGGCGCGGCGGAGCTGTAGGGTTATCGGCCGCTCACGACCACAAGCCAAAAGCGACCACTCATCCTCCCCATCAGCGCGCGCTTGGTAGCACGTCGGCTTGGTTAATTCCTTGGGTAATTCCGTAATTTGCAATGCATTTGCATCATTGGCAATCCGAGCTCAAGTGGGATGCGCGCCGCCAAAATCGTTCGACGCCCTCATGACTGCAGATATCATGATCATTGCCATGCATGATGCATTCTCTCGAGCGCCAAGTCCATCTATTCAGCTAGCTCAGCATTAAGCTATTTACACCCCCTCTAATCAACCCGAAGATCCCACTATGTAGTTATAATCACACATCCTCTTCCCCAAGATGCGGGACTTGACCCTCAAAGTGTACTATGCAGCACGGCATCGCACATACAGCGCTGCCGTGCTGCAAGAAACAGAAATTTAATATATACTGCAACGTAGCAATGCCGGCAGCAGTCAAGGGACTCCGCAGCACGGCATCGCACATACAACGCTGCCGTGCTGCAAAAAACAAGAACACAATACAAGCTGCAGCGCAGCAATGCCGGCAGCACCCAGGGGACTCTGCAGCACGTCATCGCACATACCACGCTGCCGTGCTTCAAAAAACATAAATACAATTCAAAATGTAGCGCAACAATAATGCCGGCAGCAATCAGGGGACTGTTGTTGCGCGGCGGTGCACTCTGTAGCACGGCATCTTACATTCAACGCTGTTGTGCACAACTCATCCCCTTCTCCATCGAAATCAGACGCAAAACGGTCAGATTCCATCATGTAGGGGCCCAAAATATGCAATG
The DNA here is from genome assembly GCA_006384855.1 of Tetraselmis striata. Classification (NCBI taxonomy): domain Eukaryota; kingdom Viridiplantae; phylum Chlorophyta; class Chlorodendrophyceae; order Chlorodendrales; family Chlorodendraceae; genus Tetraselmis; species Tetraselmis striata. The sequence continues at coordinate 40,819 of VCJN01001313.1, forward strand.
GGCCCACGTCGGGGCGGTGGATGGGAAAGGTGAGTGTGCATGCAACCGTTCTGCGCGGCTCAATACGGGTGGGCCAATGGTGGTCCACGAATGAGTATATTGCGCGGGTATATTGCGCGAAACGCACGCCCGTTTCCTTTGCAAATGATAACTCCCGGTCGCGGCGGGTACCCGTACTGTACCGTCAAGGGATGCCCGAGTTCCGTTCGCGGAAGATGACTTCTGTGAGGATATATCCTATACCCTCACTAACCCTAATCAACAGTAGCACACGTTAAGGCGCGTAGCGCGCGCACCACTTGTAGTGGCTACGCCTGCGCCCTGTCGTCCGCACTGCGCCCGCTGATGTATCAGCGCGGCGCCCTGCCGGACTGTAATCAGACAATACTCACCCTCACAGCCTCAGAGTAGCACAGACTCCTGGCACCATAAGCGCATCCCCTCACATTTGGTGCTTCTACGGCGCTACCCAGCAATCGATATTGTAAATCCCAAAACTGGAGTGAGAGAAACTACCATAGACATTCTGTCAAAAATCCAAGATATACACAATTTGGTGCATGAAAATATCATAATTGCCAAAGAATACCAAAGGCACTACTATGATAAAGACAATAAGCAGCCGATAACGTTTCAGATCGGTGATAAGATAATGATAAAAACTGACGATATGATCATAAGAGGACAGAAGTGTCCCAAGCTCAAACAACGATATGTAGGACCATATGAGGTCATCGAACAGGTGAACCCTCAGGCCTACAGAATACAATTACCACCTGAGCTTGAGTGCCACCCAGTGTTTCATGTCTCAAAGTTGAGACTCTGGGATACTTTATCTGCGCAAACAGACATTCCTGATGCCTTGATTGGCAGACAGACGCGCAGAACTGATGACCCAATCATTGCGGACATCACTGACTTTAAATTGGCACTATACCCACGACTATAGGCAAAGGGCAAAGCCTTGCTGTTCAAAGTAAGGTTCCATAATTTTCCAGCAACTGGAGATGACTGGATGCCCTATGAAACGATGCATATTCACCGCTGATGCAGCTTTATATGATGTCAGAACGATACAAACATATCTCGACCTCACCAGCATACCTTGCTGCTAAGGCGAGCCACCCGCAAAGGTTTCCACCGTCGTGAATCTGCTGGCTCAGATTCATCAGAGCGGGGTGGAATGTGAGGATATATCCTATACCCTCACTAACCCTAATCAACAGTAGCACACGTTAAGGCGCGTAGCGCGCGCACCACTTGTAGTGGCTGCGCCTGCGCCCTGTCGTCCGCACTGCGCCCGCTGATATATCAGCGCGGCGCCCTGCCGGACTGTAATCAGACAATACTCACCCTCACAGCCTCAGAGTAGCACAGACTCCTGCCACCATAAGCGCATCCCCTCACAACTTCTGCCTAAGGAATGCTACTTTCGCGTTTCGTACCACACCATGCACGTACGGTTGAAAGGGAGGTAGGTGGGGAAGATTAGCCAAAAAGTAGTGCGCATGCCAGTTACACGGAATAAAGGGCGAGGTACTTGCGGGAAAGAGCCACAAAAGCGGGAGGGAGGGCGGGTTGTGCGGGCAAGAGGCCGGCACAATACTAAGAGAGTGGTCCAATCTAGCGGACGATGATGATTTTACAAGATTTGATGGGTACGGGGGTGTCCGCTGTTTTCGCCGCGGGCGGCACGCAAAGTGCCACACATTAGCTTCTCAATGCTACATCACAAGGACCGCACGTGGTCGATTACTTGCGTGGCGCAGAGATCGAGGGCAGCTAGTGTCGACACCCGCATACCCTATAGGTGCAGGGACGGAAAAAGGAATCAAACCCCAAGAACACAGCCCTAAACATTTCAAAGGGAGGTAGGCAGGGAAGATTAGCCACCTCGTTATGCAGGACTGCGGAGGGGGCGGGGCGGCGTCCGACGGAGCGGGGGCGCTGTCGAGAAGGCTGCGAAGCACCACAGCGGGGGAGAGCAAACCGAACAGAAGCGCTGCATCGCGGGTGGGAGGCGTAGTCGCGTCGATGTAGTCGTTGCTTCCTCCGTAATTGCGGGCCCAACCGCCCCGGTGGCGGATTTTGTCCAGGGGGGGGGCACGCCTACTACGTTTGCGCCAGACGCCGCGCCCTTACGTAAGGAGTGTGAGGTCCACACGAACCCTTCAAGCTGGGGGAAGGGGGGGGGGGGGGGTGCTCGATTGATGCGGCCGACGGCCCGCTTGAGCTAGTCGCCGAGAGTGAAGGCGTTCCACGTCATGAGGGGCGGGGTAGCCATGTCGCCGGGGACCGCCCGCAATACTCGGTCAGGTTGCATGGCGGTGGGGGCTGCCCGGAACGTCGCGTCGCAGTAGGCGATCAAGCGGCGGAGAAGGGATGTCCAAGCGGGCACGGCGGTGGCAGGGATTTCGAGTAGGGGCTTAAAATCCGTCTCGATGCTTGCGATGTCCCCCCTTCTCGCGGTTGACGAAGCGGGTGATGTTGTGGGTCTCCACGGCTATGTTGCGGAGTCGGCAGGAGATGATGGAGTCACCACGGGAGTAAAACATAAATGTTGGACACACCGCGACGCCCTCGCGGAGGATGCTGCCGTAGCCGGGGGTGGTCCTGGGAAGGTTAGCAAGGTCGTCGAGGATGTCTGTGATGACGTCGCATGGAAGGGGGGCGCGCCGCAGCCCCTCGCTAGTCTTGAGTTGACGGATTTGAAGTGCGCGCTTCCTATCGCCGATGGCTGGGCTGGTGGCCGGTTCGTCATCCCGACCGGTTTGACGCAGGAAGGTGTTGATGGCCGAGAGGTAGGGTTGCAGAGAGCCGGCGCCAATGGTGCGGCGCTTTGGAATCCAGCAGGCCAGGTAGCGGACGCATGTAGACTCGGTGCCGTCCAGGAAGGAGATGCTTTCTTCGTCGATGAATACCTCGGCGAAGAGGCGAATCTTGCCTTTTTCGTAGTTGGAGTCGTAGGTGTTGGCCGTGAGCGAGGTAGTCAACATGTCGAGCACCTTGGCGCCCCTTGTCGTCCGTGCCGTAGAGGTCCGTACGCCGCTGATGGGTTCGCCGCTGCCGAGGGTGGTGCTCGCCGGGTGGTGACAACATAGCCAGGTGTAGCACCAAGCCGATGCTAGGCGGGCAAGGCATTGTAGCCGTTGACCTCGTAGCGAGCGTAGCGTGAGTGAATACCTGGCTCGTCTAGTTGTCCGCCACAGGCTGCTGCGCGGCCGACGGACGAAGAGGGTTAGCGCGGCAAGTAGTCCGGGGGGGGGGGGGGGGGGGGGGGGGCAGAAAGAGGGAGTCAGTGTAGAGCTTATGTGGAAGAACTGAGTAGAGCCGGATAGGTTGACCCCGGCGAGGGTTAGTAGGGGAAGGAACAATTAATTATTATCTGAGAAATAATTCTGTATGAACTGAGAAATATTGAATTATTTCTCAGTACTCGTACTCGCGGCGTTGTTCCGAGAAATTTAAAATTTATTTCTCAGTTCTTACAAGTACGGCGCTGCGCGTCCGGGTCTGGATGTATCATCTGAGAAATATACTATTTTAGCTAACACGCTGTATGTAAAGTTTGCAAATATTTCCCGAAACTTCGCATAGTCGCCTGGGCTGCGCGCGCGGACATAAGGCCGTATTATATTGTTCGCGTCGCCATTCCCCGCGCGGGCCGGCACAGCGCGTCGGCACAGCGCACACACCCGCCGCCATCGCCTGCGCCAGGGTTCCCGCCTACTCGATCTCTCCACGACACAGGTGTCGCCAACCGCCCTTGTCACGCAGTGACCTCCCCGTCTGTGGGTTCCGCGGTTAGGGGGGGGGGGGGGGGGGGGGGGGGGGGGGGGAGAAGCGGGCGGAACCGGGCGGCGGTGGGGCGGCGGGCGGCGGGCGGCGGGCGGAGGTCGCGGGCTGGTAGCAGTCGCTACTCGCTACCCCCGGAGTAAGAGCGCATGTAGCGAGTAGCGACTACTTATTTGGTTTGCATAACTTACCCGCGCGCTGAAATCATGTTCTAGAACCCCAAATAAATTAATTGTTTTGCGGAAAGTTTTTCATGAAAATGCATTTTTGCGTATATCTCAGTAAGTGATACAATATTTCTCAGAAAATGATTTCTTACAAATTATTTCTCAGTTCATACCAAAAAATATTTCTCAATTAATATTTCTCAGTTCTTCCAAAATTATTTCTCAGAAAAATAGTGACAAAATTTTGGTTCAGCAAATAGTTCATAGACACAGGATGGCTCGCGTAGGAGGGTCAGCGGTGATGGAGTCCCGCTCTTGCCGACAACTCTAATGCAGCGTTGCTTGGAAGGCGCGCCCGGAGCCCCGGAGGCGTGTCCTCAAAACACAGATGCATGGGGTCGGCACGGTGGAGCACCCCATCATTTCGGCCCTGTCGACCGTAGGGGCCTCAGTTTTGGTCTTGCCCTTACCACAGTCCTTCGTGACGTCCTTTGTGAAGGTGGCTCGTGGTGCCGCCGCCTCTCGCCCCGGGCGCGTAGTTTTGAAGTTTTTGCGGCTGACGCCGCCGTCCCGGTCGCGGTTGTTGCGCCGGAGGGCGCCACCGAAGCGCTGACGGGCGGTGGTCTTCGCGGCGCTAGCGATGTTGGCGTCGTAGGCGCGGTCCTTGTAGAGCTCCAATACGGGGTATTCGCGGCGAATTGGAGAGGATTATGGAGTGGCACGTCAGGATCCCTGCGCCACGTAAGCGCGTACACTCTCGCGTACGCCAAAATTGGAGAGACTGGCCTCTCCAATTTGGCGCGATATTGGAGAGGCCCGACCAAATTCGAGAGGCGTTATCAACCGGTAATTTCGCGACTGAGGGGGCGAAAGCAACCGCAGTATCCTCGCTAGAATGCAAGCGCCGCTGGGAGCGGGACGAGGAGTGAATCTCGGCGCTGATGCACGCGGCGGATGCCGCGGATATCTGCGACTACTTGAAGGCGGACAGTCAACGCGGGAAGAAGGGCAAGCTGCAAGACAATCTGCGAAAGGAAATGGGGCATTTTCGCCCTAACTCCGGTACGGCGGTCTTGCCCGAGGGGCGGGCGCTGGCCAAGCGCGTCGAGCAGCTCGTCCGCGCCTGGTCGGCTGGTGATGCTCGACAGAGCAAGGACGGCCTGAACTGCAGTATGTGGCAGGCGATGTTGCCGCAGCTGTGCGCGGAGGACGCGTTGCAGAAGGGCGAGGCCGGGTACAAGCAGTGGTCGGAGCTACGGGAGTACCTCTTCCTGGTGGGCTGGGTCGGAGCCGATCTGCCGGACGCCATCCGTTGCAGCCGGATGAGGCCGTCACCGAGACGGTGGAGGGCGGTACCGTGCCCGGGCGATGATGACTCCCCTGTAACGATTATATACTGACGTAGGCCGGTGCGCGACGTGGCGGTATATCCAACCATTCCAATATCCTCTCCAATTTCACGCGAAGACCCCCTAATAGCTCGGTGAACTCGGGCGACCCCATGCTCTCCCATGTTTTGACCTATGCGGAGATGTGCAACAAGTAGTTGCCTGATGAGATTATGAAACTGGACATGCTCAATCTGGACTGCCGAGTCGGAGGTAGCGCTCCCGTACGACGTCGAGAGCGAAGGTGTCGCCGTGGTTCATTTGCGTATCCCGTTACTTGCGGAGGTACTAACCAGGCGGAACCGATGACCGTCGTCGATGGCTTCCATGTGTGGACGATAGCCTCAAGCCGGTGCCCGAAGGCCGGCGTGATCCCGTCGGTGACGCATGCCGCCGCTAGTAGCTTACGCAGCTCGACAGCCGAGCCGACGATGAAAGCCCGGTAGCATGCGGGGTGGTAGTACTTATCCGCTGCCGGCTGAAGACGAGAGTTACCAAGCAGGTACTCGAGCACGCGGTCGAGGGCAATAGGGAAGAGCCCAGGGCGTCGCAGACTGTCGGGAGACATCCCGATCTCGAAACCGGGCAGGGCCGTAGCGAGGTCAGTTTTCCAATCAAGGTAACGTAGTTCGCTCGAAGGGGCGAAGGGCGCACTGACGTGCCAAGTGAGACGGTGTGAAGTGAGACGGCAAAGAGCTTTCCACTCGTCGAAACAATGTCCGCTTAACCGCGCTTAACGGTTAACAAATAGTAAGCGCGAGTAAGCGCATGTATGTAGCAAGCTTAACACCCGCTTAACGGTAAGCGCCGCAGTACTTTATTTCAGTCTGGACTGCTGGAGGCATGTGTATGGCAGCGATATATTGTACTGAGTACTAGAGAATAGCGTGACGAGTAGCGCCATGAGTAGTCGCAAGTCAGCACTACAGGGCAGTAGCAGTAGTCGTGAGTCATCACCATAAGGTACGGCGGGAGTGGCACGAGTACATTACTTTGCGATATTTTACAAAATCACAAAAGCGCGGCAGTAAGTGCGACTACTCCGCGACTACTCGCGAGCAGTCGCGGGGGTACGTGTTCAGACGTAACGGGCGGGAACTGCATTATTGTTCGCCATATACCGCGACAACGTGATCAAGACAGCGGACAAAAGTTTCGCACGCGGGCAGCAGGTGGTTTGAGGTTTTATCAGAGCAAAAGCGCCGGGCTGGATGTTGCCAACCCAACAGCCAATGAGAGTGGAGTTTCTAACTGCAGCTAAGCGCACTTAAGCACGCTTAATCCTATCTGACAAATTTGACAGGTGAATATCGGTCACTTTCAGTTTTATGCAGGTGGGGTCGGACATTGTGCGAAACCACTGAGAAACAAACCAGAAAATTCAATTACATGGGACCTCTAGTGCCCGCGGCCGCCGCCGCGGCGCGGCGGTTGCTACTGCTGCCCGGGGGCTGCGCTACGGCGGGCCTCTTCTGCCCGGTCTGCCTCGCCCATGCGGCTGCGGCTTGTGGGGTGGTGTTGTCCAGCGCCATGAATGCCATCCGCTGCCCACGACTAAGGTGATGACTGCTCGTGGGCTGCTTGGCTGATGCTGCCGCTCGCAGATGCGCCTGCTTTTTGTTGACGCCCAGCTTGTATCCTCGCCGTATCAACGAAGTTGGAGGTCACACGCGCATGCCCAGCCAAAGCCGCTTGCATTTTGGTCGTATCATGCAGCGGGGGGGGGGGGGGGGGGGGCTCGAGCAACACGGGGGTCGGGAGCTGCACGACTTAGCGGGGGAGGGGGGCTGAGCCGGTGGATTGCTCCCGCAGTATGTTGCCGTTCATGTCGATGCTTGACCTAAGTTGTAATAATTACAAAAGACAAATGGCTCACCAGTCGTTGTGACGTCGTTACCACATGCATAAGGCAGCACGCGTGCAAGCAGCCAGCACCAACTGCACTGAAATCTCGGAATCGCCTTTCCACGGCGGGGGTTTTGGTAGGGCTGCTGGTATCGCCTTTCTCCGCCGGGGATGAGAGAGAACTGCTGATCAAAACGGCAGCCTCCTCGGCCTCGGTCAAGTAAGGGGATGCTGGGTGGTCGGAATTCCCGTTTTGCACCGACTATGCGAAATACTTGCCCCAGCAGCACCACGACGAATTCCATAGTTGGATGCCCTCAACCTTTTTCTCCGCCCACTTCTTGGAGTGCGGCCAATTCTGCCTGCGGTTGTGAGCCGCCTGCTGAATCTGCTTGCGCAGGGTGGCGTCGGTGGGCTGGCCTGCGATACGGTCATACGGACAGCCGGCGCAAGCCACCGCGAGCTCCTTGAACCGCTTAATTGTGTGGCCCTTACGGTACTTAGGGATCTCGTTGTCCAACATGGGCAAGCCGGAAACACCATGGATGGGGTAGAACGGCACGATGGCTTTGTCGAGCGAACGGTTGTTTCATTAGCGCTGCTCGTGGGGAGGGGGGTCGTCGACTTAGACGAATTTACCAAAAAAATAAGACCATGGACGGGCGGGAGGAGTGGTACCTGGGACACGTGCAACCAGCTTCCTGCCCGTGCCGTCCGGTGCCGTTATGCGGTCAATGACAGTTTTCACGGCGCTGCCGTGCCCGGCACCGAAGCCGATACCAGACGCGATACTGCGGTCGGGCGTAGAGCTGGAACCTATTGCCCTAGTCCCTAAACAGCCAAACACTATGCGTTTCAATCCCTAACCCACTAAACACTAGCCATCCCAATCCCTGAACGCCTCAAACCCTAGACCTCCAAACCCTTCCGTTTTAGGGTTCTTTTCAAGACGCAGAATTCGCCAAGACTCCCACTAGCGAACCCGACCACACTTGTGGTGTTGTAAATGCATCAGTTCGTCAGCACATGCATAATGCATATGGTCTTTGTATCGCTGCGATCTCCAAGTGTGGCTAGGTGTGAATAGTGTAGGCAAGGGAGGGTGGGAGCACATAAGTTACAAAGTCGAACATTGCATTGGCACTAGATGTCTAGCTAGTGCAAGTGGCCATGCCCTTCTCAGGATGATGCATGCCTGGTTCGACGAGCTGGTGAGTGGGGAGTCGATAGTGACGGCAGCGCGCAGTGCAGGCAACGGCCCGTTTCCAGCCGCTACGCGCTCGACACGCGCCCCCTGCTGACCAAACTCGGTGGCCGCCTCGGGGGGGCGGTGCTGAGCGGCGCTGGCCCCTTAAGTACACAGCACTGCGTAAAGTACAGGTGCTTGTATTTAATACCTGAAAAAGCACGTTTAGGGCCATATCTTCGCGAGGAATGGTCCAAAAAAGTCGTTTGAGGGCGCTAGAAAATCCGCATAAGCGAGGGGAGCACGCCGGTACCCTCCAATACCGCGTCCGCCAAAAAACGAAAACGCAAATAATGAAACAGTGCAGAATAAATAATGCGCAGTCGGCCACCCCATGCATTCATTCAACGTACGCAATGTGCACCCCCACCTTCTCGCGCTTGTACATGGCAAGCTCGAACACCCATGCCATGGATGCCATGTGGCACCATGCATGGGGGTGCGAGCGTGAGTGCTCATATGCTGCTGCGGTTTGGCAACATGCATGTCGTCGCGCACCCCCACGGCTAGTGCCAGTACGCTCACAATGGCTTTCAATGTACGGATTTCCATGTATATATGTATATATATTCACACATATATATACATATACATACATGTAGTAATAAACAGTTATTGCATGTCAAATATGTAAGGCACATGCTTAGCTCCGGCAGCTAAGCGACATTTGAAGTGCTAATCATGCATGCTTATGAGCAGGCTGCAATGCATGATGAATAAACACGATTATGTTGTTATGGCTACTCTGCATCGCCGCCATCGCCATCGTCCAGATCATCGGGGCAGGAGGCGGTGTCCTTGGCATGAGAGTGCTTCACATAGGAAGCCCACCTGGTGAAAGCAAAATCAACAATATGATGTGAGTGTCCAAATAGAACATGAGATAACGGTAAAAGGGCAGCTAGGGAGCGGTGCAAACGTACCTCATCATATGCGTAGGCGCGCAGCATCAACTACGGCCATCTCGCGCCGCCGACCCCTGCCAGCAGTGCTGGCGGAAACCGCCTTTGTCCAAGTGTATGTGACAACCCTGCCTTGCACGATGCTACTGAGTGGGAAGACGAAGTCCGGCCGGAAGACTGCATTCACGGCGCCTTCCTAGATCCCGGCGCTGATTGGGGCTTATGGAAGCCGACTCCCGCTGTTGGCGTCTCCAACTGCGAAGACAACCGGATGCGAAGCCAAAGGGTTGTATAGAGCGTAGATCTCTGCCACAACGACATAGATTACCCCTGCCAACCTGGAAGATCCCATGGAACCGATAATGGTTCTCTCCCTTTGCAGCCCCAGTTGGCACAAAGTCCACATTGGCTCTCTGTTGAGTAGTTTGCGGGATGTAGTAATCCAGGGGCCCACGGGCTGCACCCCAATTCTCCCACCGCCGGGCTGTGTATACCCATGCATTGCCCTGCGGCAAGCGGTTGTACGCGCGCGAGCATTCTTCGACAAATCCTCGCGGTATGGCCGATTCGCGGCAGAGTCGGGGCGCCGCAGCATCCGCCTGAAAATCTCCGCGACGCCGAAGGCGTAGTATATGCTGTCGGGCTCCTGGATATAATCATCGTTTCTTGCGCGTAAGTACGAATCGAGGGGTATTGCAATTCGGGCAGATTGCGACGCCATGCTCGTCTACGCAGATGGAACAATATCATGATGTTCAACGGAACGTCGATACTGCTACGCATATGATAATGTGACGCGCGCGGAGTAATGCCTGTGTGAGCAACAAACACATGGGGGGGGGGGGGGGGGGGGGACGCGCCACTCTCGTGCAACTTCCAACGGCCATCTTGTCTTGAGAAGCTATTCTCCTCGTCGAACAACGACATCTCGCACTGCGGCGGGTAGACATGTTGTCCGCAACTGCGACACCAATGTCTCTCGAATCGAGAATGTCAGGACTGATGCCCAACGCCTTCAGCGCGGCCGCCTCCGTCTTCGGAAACCTCGCGTTGCCCAACGCAACGTGCAAAATATGCAGTATCTCCTCATATGCCGCGGTAGGAAGCTCGCAGTCCGCCTTGACGTCAAGCCTGTCGACGAGCACAGCCCCGATGCTCGAGCGCTTCGGGAGTTTATCCAACAACTCGTGGGCGAAGCAGTCCGGCAGATCTTCGTAGCGCTTGTCATCCTCGGTACCATGCTTGGGCTCGCCGCCACTGCCCTTAGACGGGCACACAACAACACCATAGTAACAAGTAGACGGGGTAGGGTTTTGTCCAAGTGCACAGTGAAGGCGCGCGATGCGAATGGCAGCAAATGTGTCGTACGACTTACCGCGTTGGCACCGCCTTCAACAGTGCCTTGAAGGCGCGGTTCCCGTTCCCCCTCTCCCTCATGTCCCTCCTCTTCCCTCATCTCGTCCTCGTCGCTGCCGTTGAGGCTAGAGAGAAATTCTTTATGTTCGCGTTCTTCGTCGTCGCCTCCCAAAAGGCATTGTCGTCAGCAATAGCCATACGCCGATCCTCCCTCTCTTCATCACTACCGTCCGCCCGGTCCTTCGTTAACGGACTGCCAACCGGGCTCTGGGCCATGCCCCCGTCGCTGCCAGCCGTATCGATGTCCACATCACCGCGAGACCAGTCCGATGTACGGTCTCATTTATGGAAACACCGACGAATTACTACCCGGTCGCGCACAATTGACAGGTGCTTGCATCTCGCGCGTACTGTAATAGAGCGGACGACACACCACATGGTTACCTATTGGTGAAGAGGTGTGCTAGGTGGGAGGTGACAAATTTGGGTGGGACGCAAATATGCATGCGTGTGTTGAATACAACCTCAGTGAGAAAGCAGTCGGGCATTACATGCCGTCGTGATGTCGCATCCTAACCTTGTTGCAAGGGAGCATGGCTGTGGCGACAACCTCGGAGTGGTGAGACGACAAGGACCGAACACCGGCCCATTGTCGTCCCACATTCTTTCGTTGGTTGGGAGCGTTCCGATGTTCTTCGCGCGTGTGGGGTCGACGCGAACGTCGGGTAGCTTGTGCGTCAGGTGGTTGGTGGGGAGGGGGGGGGGGGGAAGGGGGGGGGGGGGGGAGGGGGGCAGTCGGTTCGGGCGAAGACGGGGTAGGCACTGCAGGTTGCGATGCGCGGTGGTGGTCTTCAACTGAAATAGGGGGGGGGGGGGGGGAGGGGGCGTTATGGCGAGCGTCGGTTAAGATTGCCATGGCAAGCAGGAATCCACACACTCGCAGGCGCACTCAACGATAGTAAGCGGGCTTGCTCCACCGAGCATTCGTCGTTGGCTGGGTGTCTGAGGTGTTGTACCTTGAAGTGGGGGCTATTCCGGGCGAGGTGACTTTTGCACACACGACATTGGACCGCAAGGTGGCCGCTCGGACCATCGCATACACCAAAGACGCTTTCCTTCCCGCATGATCTCGCTTTGCCGCGAAGCATCGTGACTAGGGCGGCTGTGGAATAGCGAGTGGTTAGATTCTGCTTACCAGGCGAGAGCGGCGCATGATAAGCAGGCCAGGCGAGGGATGATAAGGTAGTCGCTCCGTAGCCGCGTAGTGCGCGCCGGCTGCGTCAGTCCTGCCGCGCGGTTGCGCGCCATGGCGAAGTACGCGTGCGTGGGCCGGCGGGAGGTGCATCACGTACCGTTTCAGGTTCGGGTACTACTGTGGCGTCGAGACCTCGGCGCAGGTAATGGTAGCATGCGTGGACAAGCGCGGATAATAAGCGCGGATAAGCCCACGTTAAGCGGGAGTAGTCGTAAGGGTATACGAAATAAATACGATACTAGTACAGTAAAACTGAGTACTAATGCAAAAGAAGTACCGTATTAAGCGCGGTTAAGCGGACCCCGTTTCAATGAGTGCCCGTTAGACCCGCGCTCCATCCCCTAGAGCAGGATTGGCTAGAGGCCCGTACCGTGCGCATCATGCTAGAGTGTGCAGTGAAGGACTTGGACCCTAGCCTAATTACCCTTTCAGCTCATTGAACACATCGATTCCAGTGGTCGTCGTGGAGTATGAGCTGTTTAGCTCGCCTTCTTCGGGCAAGAAGAGGCGGCGTGTGACTGGCGAGCCCGGTGGCAACCGCATGCTCCAATACAACCTGTGGGATGAGATGGAAGAGGTGCCCACTCGGCACTCCGAGTTCGCATGGTGGGCACACGCCAGAAGGGGGAGGGGCAGCGACAGAACACTACTACTGTATAATGGTGTGCTTTGTGCTCTGAATGCTGCCCTCATGCCTTGATATGCGTATGTGTCTGGCAGCTGCCCCCTACACTATATTAATTGATTACATAAGGGCTTTCACAAAAGCGCACTACAAACAGAACTGACAGCAACTATAAAAGGTTGCCAGCAAAAGAGAGACACAAGCCTGAAACCAAGGTCGAGCAGGAGGACAGGGAGCCAAGAACCAAGAAGGAGACAAGGGAACCACGAAGTCACTTAGCTGCCAGGAACCAAAGGAACCCCCGCCCCGGGGTAGGCTATCAGCCGCGGCGAGGACGCTTGCAGCCAATGACTCGGGTCATAGCAACACATGCCGACGAGCGACGCGACGCAGGCGCATGAGCACCATCACGTGCCGCACACGCGGCCGCGACCCCGCCAAGAACGTTGTCTGCATGTGCCATGTTGATGAGCAAGGAGAAACGGCGGCGCCACGCAGACAAGAGCTGGCCGATTTTTTTGCCAGTGTGTGCGTGGCTAGCTGTCGCGAGCTCCACCAAGAAAGCCTCGGCGTGCGCCCCTACACTATACATGGACAATGGCAGCACTTTTCCCCTGGACACTGATGTTGATAGTACTTTACACAGTACATCAGCCAGCTACAAAACTTATGGAAAGCGGGGGAGGGGGGGTCAGATACGAGGTGGGGGGGGGGGGGGGGGGGGGGGGGCGGTGGGGGTATCCCTAAAAAAACACTTACAATTCTTACGGGCCTTATTTATCACAGTCTCATCATGAAAGCTCAGTAAATCTCATCCCGGCATCTGGTAAGTAAATAATTACATGAGCTAGCTGCAAAAGGCGATCCGGCATCTTCCTGTACTGATGCTTGACGAAGATGGCAGCAGGCAAGCAGGCGGGCGAGCCGGAACTTTAAAGGTATTCGAGTATTCGACCACTTTTCTTCATCCGGGTCGTACTTGTGCTGATAATTGATCATCGTTACATATGCTGCACGGTACTTGGGTAGTCGTACTCGCAGCGATTATTCGTATGGATACTCGCTACATTTGCACGGTTCCGGGAGTTGGTATCAATCTGAAGGATGCGCGACCGCGTGGTCAAGTTCCAGTACGACCCTACCTGTACTGTACTGATAATATAACGTGATGAGGTCATAATATAACGCGCTCATATATATTGCTTCTGGTTGTATTAGCGACTACTTGTAAGTGCACGGTGCGTAGTGTAAATAATTATCCTTACTTGTGCCGGTACCCGCACCGGGTACCTGCTGTACAGGCTGTACTACCCGGGAGTAAAAGATAAAAATACAGTAATTAGATCTCATAATCCTGAGTCGCTATGTAGTCGCTACCCTGTACAGTCGTAACACCATCATCGCGCGGGATCGCGCGCGCGCAAACGTGCTGTGTCGCTTTCAGCCGCCGCCATGCGCTGTGGCCCGGCCTGTCACGCCGCGCAACCAACGGGTGGAATATACAACCTTGTTAGCAGCTAGCTGCCATAGCACGTGCCGACGCGTCTGGCCGCAGTGCACCTTGCAAGCGGCGTGTCTTCCCACGGGTGCGTGTGACTGCCTCCGCTTCGGCTGCTGGCGCAAGGTCGTACTGCGGCTAATAGCCGCGCGCAGCTGCGACAACCTGCGCGCCCGTGTGGTGGTGGCTGCACGAAACGCCGTAACAATCAGCTACGCTAAACACAACGTACGTCGCGACCTCTCGCCGCCGCCTCACTCTTGACTACCTACATAGGCGGTACTGCTTTGGTACTTGCTTCCGCCGCCATGCAAGCGGTACGGCAGCAGCTCAAGCTTCGGCGCAGGACTTCGACTGAGCACCTGGCGCGGAAAGGCAGTATTCTGGAAAAGTACAAGCTGGAAAGGGTGCTGGGGGTGGGAAGCTTCAGCGTCGTCAAGCTCGCAGTTGACAGGGCGACCGGCGAGAAGGTGAGGGCCGCGTCGTTCACGCACAAGCACAAACGTTAGCGCCGCGGCGTGGGCCGATCTCCGCTCTCAGAAAGGGGGCACTGTGAAACCCTGCTGTGAGCTCTTCTGGCTGCTGTCGCCCGCCGGTCTGCAGCACAGGGTCGTTGTTAAGCCCCTGGGATAAGGCGCAGTGCTAGAAAAACCCGCCTGATCGCTGCTGTTGCCGGTGTATGTTTTTTCGACTCCAAACTGCTGGGCTCCGCATATCAGGCATTCCCGTGAGCTCGACTAACGCCTTCTGGTAACGGCCGTGCCGGCGCAGTTTGCGTGCAAAATCATCAACCTCGCCGATGCGTCGTCTCTGTCCGGAGTTGCTGCTACCGGCGAGGCAATGTTTGACGATGTGGAACGGGAAATTGCGACTCACGCAGCGCTGAGCCATCCCAACGTCCTGCGCCTCGTGGAATACTACCGTACCGACCGGAAAATTTTCGTCATCATGGAGCTCCTTACGGGTGGTGACCTTCTCGATGCGCTCAGCGAGCGCGGGAGTTTTGCGGAGGACGACGCCCGGGAGGTGCGGCCCAGCGCCCTCCTGTCTCGGCCCCCAACCGCCGTCGCGCACAATATTTTTGCCTCGGAACTGACGGCCGCGCCCGTTCCTCCCTACCGCTATCTTCCGGCGAGCAGTTGTTCAGGCAGTTGCTTGAGGCCCTCAAATACATGCACGGCGCCGGTATCGTGCACCGAGACATCAAACTCGAGAATCTGCTGCTAGTGAGAGAGGGCGACATTTCGCGCGTCAAGCTGGCAGATTTTGGTTTATCTGCACAGCTGCAGGCGAAGGCGCCGGGACAGTCAGGCCTCAGCACGGTCTGCGGGACACCAACCTATGTGGCTCCGGAGGTGCTGCTGTCGAAATCGGGCAACCCCTACGGGCCTGCGTGCGACCTTTGGTCCGCTGGCGTCCTGCTCTTCAACTTGCTGTCTGGCTACCCCCCGTTCCACGAATCCAACCTGACGCAGCTTTTCTCTAGCATCCGCAAGGGGCTCAAGCCCTACGAGTTCATGAAGGACCCGTCATGGTCACTTGTCAGCAGCGAAGCGAAGGACCTCATCGCGCAGCTGCTTGTCACGGATCCCACAGCCCGGAAAACCGCTGCTGAGGCCCTGCAGCACCCCTGGATTACTGCTGGCGCAGCATGATGAGCAACCTGTGAGCCCAATGAGGGCATTATGAGCCACTGGAGAATAATTGAGAGAGTCTGGGTTCCGGAACGCCTTCCCTGTGTCACCACGAGCTTTTTCTACCTGGAAATGATATGGCAGCCCTGGAGAACCCTTCACCCACCAAGCCTGCTGGTCAACCTCTACAAATCGGTCATGCATCCACTCATGCTGCCGAGGTGCACTCACGGAACGAGTTATCAGCTTTTTGCTGCGCTGTGTTGCGCACACTGCGGACTAGCATTGCTGTGATAATGGATGGCAACTCACCAAGATAGATGTTTTAGATGACGTTATTTATATGTTAGAGCGAACGAAACGAAGCACCACCAAAGCTACTTTAGCTTGTAGTCTGCCCGCCTCATGGCGTTTTTCTCTGCGCACATTGTAGAAGTGAGCGCATGCACATGGTCACGCCTGGGGTTGACTGTGAAAATCGGGACGACCTTACATCAGACACCTTCAGAACATCATACACAATATCGCAGAATCGTTTTGAGATACCCCGTCAGCCTCGACATCCTAGATAGAACTTATGGATTTGGTTCAACACATCATTTTTCTGTCAAGCCTAAACACACACCTTAAAAAACATCCATCCGGTGCATGGCGTTTGTGTTTGCCACCCATTTGTTGGCGTTGTGCCGCTCGCTGTTTTGTCATCATTTGATGTCGTTGCAGCAAATTTATCTTATCATTGCACCAGCAGAACCAAAGCATAATGGAAACTGCCAGCAGGGTCAATGCCCTTTCGTTCTCTCATTGGACAACATGCCAAAATGCTGACCGAATGCTGACTAAAATTGTCAATGAGATGAGCCTGGGCCCTTTAGCAGTACTGCCGGAGTATTTACCATTGTGTATACTAGTCTGTTAGTGCCGGTGCACTGCCACTGTTGGGATGCTGGACACACCATTATACCGTAGGGCAAGCACGACATAACAATGTATATACTGGCGTGTATTTGGTGGCAGAGCCTTTAAATATAGCGGTGGCTGCCTGTATTTGAGTACGCTCTGTGACAGGCTGCTCCTGAGCTGTACGACTCTGCTTCAGCCAAGAAGACTACCCGGGTACTGATGACTGATGATTAGATCGCACGCGGATACGGCAGACGCTAAGGATTACGGAGGATGCCGCCTGGATGAATATTAGAAAGGAAAAGCCCCTATGGTATGTTGGAGGAACATACGTGAGATCCGATGGGACACCACACAACAGGACACCTGCTGATGAGAAATTAGCTTCACATTTCACATATTTGATGTAGCGAGTATGAGGGGGTGTTTTGGGTCAAGAATTCGCTTCGCTCATTCCCGACCACAAAACGCCCCCACAAAGCCGCCGACCAGTATTAAAAATAATTAAGCCGGGTCCCTACTTGGAGATTTTTGGGTCAAGCGCGGAAATACGAGTACCCTGTGCGGGCCTACTTGGGGATTTCTTGGTCAAAGGAATACAATCTCATCTACAAAAGCTCTGCTATTCTCTTGTTGTGTCACGTACAATCGGTAGTGTGAATACGAGCCTGGGTTTGTGATTGTCCCTTGAAAAACATAAGAATCGTCACCGGCTCGGCGATCGCTATCGAAATCGGCTTGGTAAAGCGTGTTAATGGCCTTATCAACCGCGGGAATGGTTGTATACATCATGTTGGTAAAAGTTGATAGAACCGTCCAGTTTGTACCATCGTTGCTCCCTTCAATGTTGCAGCCCAAAACCTTCCAAGTATCGTATCCTTGAGTGACCCAAATCCGTACGGTGTTTGCGGTGGCTGCCGCGGGCATTTGAATAGCTACATATTGCGGTGATTCAGTATCTTTCGCTGCGGACCAACCCCCTTTGTAAGAACCGCCCACTCGACTGAAAGCGTACCAACATGCATAGTTCTCGTCTAATTGCGAACTTTGTGTGACTGTGTAGCCTTGATCGGAGGCGGCTGTGAGGGCGGGAATGATCCGGTAAGGCTCATACAAAACCAACTCGACGATACTTATAACGGTGCTTGCGTTAGAACTCATCCAGGTGAAAAATATCGAGTAGTCGGTTGCCGATTGTGTGTTCTCGAAAAACAGATCGAAGTAATCGTTGCGGAGGCTGGCAGCACCGGGATTAGTTGTCCCCACCTGGAAATCGCTAGCTTGTAGCACCTTACTCCCAAGCACAGCTCCACCCCTAGAAAAGGAAACTAAACCGGGGAAGCTATGCGGGAGACCTGTCGATATGTTTCGCGCAGAATACAAACGAAATCCTACGATTCGCTTAGGCGTGCTGAGCGTAAAAGTGATTGTAACATGGTTGCTATCACGGCTAGCATAAACGTCATCGACCCAGCCGTATTGCCCGTCGAATATATAGCTTGCGCTAAAATCCGGCGAGAACGTTGGATTGGTCGATGTGACAGTCGCCAACGATCCATCGATCTCAACCACATCATTGGTGGTGTGGCTACCTAGGGGCTGAATCCGGGAACTGTTTCCATCTCCATCTATTATTTCAACCCAAAACCAGTAAGTCGTTCCAGGCTTTAAACCGGTAACCGATTTGAGCCCGTTATCGTAATCGTAGCTCACACCGGGCTCGATAGTGCTGGTCGCGGTACCTATGAAGTCCGATGTCACCGTTGTGTAAGACGCGACAGGTGTGTTGTTTGTTGTGTTTTGGTACAACCTTATTTCTGAAACACCGCTCATATTGTATTTAAATCATCAAATTAACATAATCGACCGGGCACCGGTGGGGCGCTGTCTTCCAGCCTCGTGATCTCCGAGCCCACGTGTGATGAAATCTGATATGTCCCGAAACACACCGTCATTCAGATTTCTGGACAAAAATGTTTCCATATTTATTTCCCTGACAAGCTCCGAGTAGCGTGTTGAAATTTCATCGTGTTTGTTGTATCTTTCGGCCCACCCCATTGCCGCGGCCAAGCTTGATACCGCGCCTGCGCATAACGAAAGACATCCAGATGCTACGACGACCACCTCTATTTTACCGGCAGGCTTCACGCCGAACGAAATATTTAAGCAACCAACGAACAAGGTTATTACCAAGTTTAAACAAACAGACATGTCGTGTCGAAATTTGAAAAACCGAAACGCCTTTGAGTGACAACGTTTTTGTTTGATGCCCATCTCACGCCGACGATTAAGGAGCGGATTATCAATTTCGATACTGCTCGTACTAAACGATACAATTAAGTTATATAGATACAATTATATACACACGTACAATTATATACAATCAACTATATAGATACAATTAAGCCACAAATGATAGAAGCTTTGGGCAATTGGCCTCTCTGGCTCGTCCGTCCAAAACACAAGGCTGAAACTGAAATCCTCGTTATCAAACGGTCTGAAAAGGAATATCTCGCGGGACGTGGGGGTATGTGTGTGGAAAAGTCTGAACTGAAGCTCTCCCAGGGTCGCCAGTTGGTCGCCCAGGGTTATACCACCACAGCTTGTCGATTGGAGGTATGGCGTGTCGGCCATTACCCCGTAATAAGCCGTCTGGCGAGCCGAGGGCAGGAGGGCCAAGATGGGGTCCTTGTTACCATGATTCCAAGCTTTGTGTGTGTTGATCGCCGGAAACGACAAGCACGACAGAAGGACTGATAGCGACCGCTGAGTGTTTTGTTCGTAAGAAGCTCCTATTGATGAGCCAACGACCGGCGTTATCCATTCAACACCGAAGCGCACCAGTTTACCGGCAAACTCGTTGAGACGACCCCGCCCCATATCAAACGCAAAGTCGTACATCTCCCCGCGAGACCGGTCCGCTGAATTTACAAGGATGCGGCTTATCATTTATGTATTCCACCTAAAAAACCGTCTGGGCCATACCGCTAGGGTCAATGAAGAGGATCGCGTCCTGATGAGTGAAAGTATCGATACGGAGAGCCGCGGTAAGAGTTGCCGCGAACTGAGCCTTTAGGTAAATGGTGGATGTGCTCACATCTACACCACTCTCGGAAACCATGCTCTTGTGGGATTGGGTCTCGAGTTCCTGGGCCAAAATGTAGGTTCCCTCACTCGCCACCCATGTCTCTTTTTTGATCTGCCCGTGGTGGTCTAGAGAGCCGAAAGCATGGAAAGCCTTCTGAAGCTCAACGAACGCCTCAGCATTTGAATCAACAGGTTTCTGAGGACTCAGTTGACCACCAACGTCATAATGCCAACGACCCGCATCCCCGAAGGGATTGGTGCGTGTGGAGGCGTATTTCTTAGTGCCTTTACCTACATTATCTTGCAAACGGAAGATACTGAATATCGTCTTCAATGAACGGTAATTGCCAGAGATAAGTGTATTGATTAGCGCAGAGCCGCTCTCGACGCTCGAGGCGTGGTTACTAAAGGTGGTCATGGGGATACGGTAGCCACCCGCATTCGCCTGGGAAATAGCGTTGGCCACAGAACCATCCAGCTTGATCATTTCCGCGCAAAACTCGACGTCAGTCACATCCCAAGAGCGGGTTGCGGTCGACACATGGGCGTCCTCATTCGAAGCGAGGGTAAGATTCAGTCGAAGATGGTTCCGTACCATATCACCGACGGGGAGGTACTTATGCTGCATAGTTCCGAGTACGCCAGACACAAGGGGGAGACACACTGTTATAGCAGCGCTTCCGGCAATTGTCGCGCCAGTACGGGAACTAGCAGCCCTGCCCTCGGTGACACTACCCCCAAAGGGCTAGTATTGCTGAGTATTACCCTGAGAATCCTCTAGCAGGGCCACCAGCGCCGGACATTGGTCAATGTATTCCAACACGTTGCTACCATAAACAATCTCCAGCAGACGGATAACCGAGTGGGCGGAGTTGTCCAAGACCATGCTATTACCGGCAGTTTCATCCTTATTGCGGATCTTGAATTTGAGGTGCGACTGCTTCGTGTTGAGATACTCCCCCTTGTTGCCGCACGGGACAGCAAGCTGGATGGTATCGCCAGGTTTGAAATCGCGCCCGTTAATAGGAGGAGTGTTGTGGCGGTACTTCGTCGCCGAAACGGCCCGAGGTTTTGCTGCGTACACGAAAGAGTCCGAAAGTCCGCTCATGGTTTTGATTCATACTTACAAAAAGTTTTAACTGCCTCGCTCTAGAGGGGAACCTCGCCCCTTGATCGATCGATAGGCATCCTTTACAGCACCGGCCCCGGCTTTAGCGCCGGCGACGTCGACCCCCTTCCCAGCGAGAGCATTTTCTACCACGCCAGCGAGCGTTCCGACACCTTTAGCCGCGGCACCCACGGAACTAGCTAGATCGGCGGCATGGGCCCCGATAAATGGGATGTGTTCTAAGACGGGGGTCGCTCCAAGCAAGAAATTGCCGACCTTATTTCCGGCCGTGCGTATTCCGTGAGAGACTTTGGTCCCGAAGCTGCGGAGAGAGCGCCCGAATTTTGAGAAGAAGCTCATGTTTTGATACGAGATCACAAAATATGATTAACGCATCGCTTCACCTCCTTGCAGCTGCAAGCCGTGCGCGTAGCTCTTCTACATCAACCCCATCATCAACATAACCGATTGCATTTGCAATACGTTCGCGGAGTTCTTGTATACTACCTCTCTTTGATAACACCAGCTTGGTCAATTTAACTTTCGCTTCATCACGACTCAGGAAAAAAGGATTTTGCATAAACCCCGGTATCACGTGTGGAAGGAATCGGTGCGGTGGCACCGTCCCTCACTAAGCGCGAGCGCTCGGCCGACCCGCCTAGGGTATGCCCCTCCGTACTGAGCCCCAAGGGAACTCCAGTATTTTGCGGCGTCGATATTGGCTCCAGCGGCCTCGTTCCGAAGCCGTTATCAATGTTGACGGGTGAATAGCTTGAGTAGCCCTTTTCGAACGGGATAAACGGTGCCTCGGGGTCCTGGGGATTACCGCTCCCGCTTATTCCTGATTGAACCACGTTTACTCGCACGGTCTGCGTTGTATTACCTCTACGTGCCCGGGGTCTGCGGGCGGTCGGCTTCTTCTTGGGAGCTTTCTTTGCAGGTTTCTTCGATTCTTTATTAGTCCTCGGCGAGCCTTCAGCAGCGAAACGCTCGCTACGCTTTGCCTTCGGCATGGCTCTTTATTAAATCAAACCGCTTATAAAATTTTGTTTGCTCGACGTCTGCAAAAAGGAAAGAGTATTGGGAGTCAAAAACAAAGCGCATGAGCCGCTCCGCCTCTGATTTGTCCATAGATATCAGCTCTTCGAAAATTGCGGCATATTCCTTTTTGTTTCTCGGTTTTAACATGGCGAAATGAGACAACGTTTTGCGTATGGAAAGAGGCATTGCGATATACGACTGTACTAGAACTATTATAGAAAGGCGGTAGTGCCGGCGGTTGTATATAAGATCCTTGAGCTCACGTTGAATATCGGCGTCTTTTAACGCTACGGTTACGTCGTCTAGGATAAGTAGAGAGCTCTTTTTGTCCGCCGCCGAGGCCTTAACAGAAGCGGTTATGTTTTCTAGACTATTATAGTCTAGCTCGTCATGCATACGCTCATGACCTTCAAATGGGTTGTTTTTTAGGCTAGCCACGGAGTGAGATGGCATGACGACGTGTACATGATGAAACGCCTTGCAATATGCATTCCTGCTCGTGAGGAGGTTGATCATGAGCGACGTTTTACCGCTCCCGGCCGATCCAATGATCGCCATGAAAAATGGCCGGCACGGAAGTGGTTTCTCGATTTGCTTCGATATCGGTTTGTCGCATAAGAATTCCGGTGGGTTAAGCTTGAACGCAGACCTCTTGGCTATTTCGAATTCTTTTTTCGGCATTGCTTTTTCATCTTACTTTTGATTTCCTTAGCACCCGCCTCCGCCCAACACTGAATCTCGAGAAGCTCACATTGCTCAGGCGTAAATCCTGGGTAGTTTGCCGCCCACCAATCACGCTTACCGTAATTAGGTTCGCGTAGCAGCAAAAAATCGGTGTCACTAATCTCAGGCTTGGTCTGTTTGTCATTCATTTTTCTATTATAGATAGAAAAAGCATGAACCCATGGACGATAGCATGGAACAGCCTGGTAGCCTTCGGAATGATGACGTACTTGAGCGAGTGTCTAGCTCGACAAAGTCTGCTGAAGGCTCGAGCGATGAACAACAACCGGAAGAAAGAGGAGTAACTAAGCGACCAGCAAGCAGTCGGCAGTCCGAACATTTGCAACAAGCTCGTCGAGAAAAGAGTGAAAAACGATTGCTAATGGAAAGGCTTTATGCCGAGCACATGGCTCCCAAACCACAGGCAAAGCGCAGCGAGCCTTCAGCAGCCTTCGGCGAGCGTTTCGCTACTGGGGCTGTGACAAAGCCGAAGCGTGCTAGAGCGCGCAAGCCTGCGGCTCCCCCGGTAGAGGAAGTAGAAGAGCCAAAGGCTACTGATCAGTTTCAATTCGTGATATACTAATCAAATGTTGCAGCAATTGTTTCTCGATACGCAGCACAACGATTTCGTGCTTCAAGACGGTAGCCATGTGTTTTGGCTCCCCGACTCGATTAGCGCCCCAGAACGGCATTATTTAGAGGCCCGGCTTCTAAATGTCTGGATCCCACACACCTTCTACAGTGTTTTTGAACACAACGATACGCTCGCGGTGAGGTTCTATCCCCCGGGCGACCCTAGCGGACGATACGAGGAAATCAAGTTGCCCCACGGAAACAGATCGATAGACGAGCTGATTGAGATAATCAACCCACAACTCCGGTACACGTTCGAAATGGTGTATTCACAGGCGACAAACAAGATCACGTTCGTATCCGACCACCTAGCCAAAATTGTCATAGAACCAGCCACTACTTGCGGCTCTTTGCTTGGCCTAACAGCGGGCGAGGTCAGTGTTGATGGGCAGCTGGCGGCGTCAAGGGGCGTTGATTTGACTCGAAACTCGTCGATTTTCATACGGACGTCGCTACACACCTCCAACCGCGATCCCATCACTCGTCGAACATCGGACGTCCTCGCAAAAATCCCAGTTACGTCGCAATTCAGCGAACTAGAGCACTACTCAACCGACGCATGGGTGGAATGCAAAAACATCAACCTCTCTTACATTGTGTGTAGGCTAGAAGATGATAACGGCAGATTTCTTGATCTAAACGGGGGTCGATGGACAGCGACAATTAAACTACGAATAACCAAAAGCGATGAACCGATCCCGGATAGCGTCCGCGCCCTTGAAAGTGAACGGGCGGCGGACTCTCGAGGTCGACAACCGCGAGTTGCAACTAGAGATAGCGAGCCTAAGCAACGAGATAGCAACGACAGAAGCAAATCTGACTGATCTTGAGGGCGAAGTCGCGTCTCTCAGCAACGAGCTTTGGGAAGACCAATCGCGACAAGATTTGGAGCTAGAGACGGCTTGCAATGAGCTTTGGTTGGACCAGGCTAGACAAGATTTGGAGCTCGAGACGGCTTGTAATGAGCTTTGGGGCGATCAAGAGCGGCAGGACTTAGCCATTGCGACGCTGAGCAACGATGTTGCCGCTATAGACGTGACCAGCTACATACCACAAAGCGAAAAAGAGTGGTTCAAGGTCGATATCATTCAGCCCTTGGCTATCACACCAGACCCCGAAATCGGTATCATAGATGTGTATGGGCACCTACGCGATCCGATCGGAGGGCTACATGATATCGGTGAAGCCGGTAAACCTTGGCGCCATGTGTACGCTGAAGAGGGCACTTTTTCAAACCCACAAAACCTGAGGTTCACGTCGTTTCAAGGAGTTGATGGTGATTACAGCTTGTCGGATCTCATCGAGTACGCTATTTCATTGGTTGAGTCCGACGTAAAGCTTCTTCCGGCTGAGGGCAGAAACGCCGTAGTGGGTGCCGCCGCTGACACCCGAGATCTAGGCACATCTAACTTCCCATGGCGGGAAATCATCGCCGATGAGCTAACGGCGTATGTTTCAATAACAACGCCCCGGCTCCAGGAGAAGATATGGAACCAAGGTATTACGGTGAAAGGTGATCTTATACCATTCGACAACAATCCGGGGTTCCCGCCTCTGAGCCGCGTGGGGAACTCCACCTTCCCGTTTCTCGAAGGGCATTTCGGCAACCTCTACGCCGGCAACCTCTTCGCGAACGATTCCGGCGGAACAACGCGCCGCGTTCTGCTGGAGGGCGACACGGTTTCAGGGTCTGTCAATTGGGAGGACGTCCTCAACAAACCTACTATTTTTTGTGGGAGCTACACCGATCTCACAAATACACCAGACATACCCGTTGTGCCAGCTTGGGTGGATAGCTTGCAAAACAATGTGTCATTAAGCGGATTTAACAATGACCTTGTTTTAACGGCGGATAGTGTGGAGTGGGCGAACGTTCTAAACAAACCCGTGTTGTTCAGCGGGAGCTACACCGATCTCACAAATACACCTGCTTGGGTTCATTGGCAGCTCGCAAAACAATGTATCGCTCAGCGGATTTAACAATGACCTCGTGCTCACAGCGGATAGTGTCGAGTGGGCGGATGTGCTCAATAAGCCGACGCTTTTTAGCGGAAGCTACACCGATCTCACAAATACACCTGCTTGGGTTACCACCTCGCAAAACAATGTATCGCTCAGCGGATTTAACAATGATCTAGTGCTCACGGCCGATAGCGTTGAGTGGGCGGATGTGCTCAATAAGCCGACGCTTTTTAGCGGAAGCTACACCGATCTCTCGAACAAGCCGACAATCCCAACTGTGCCCTCGTGGGTGAGTAGTGCACAAGGCTCAATCCCACTAAGCGGATTCAACAACGACCTTGTGCTCACGGCGGATAGTGTCGAGTGGGTGGACGTCCATAACAAACCGACGCTTTTTAGCGGGAGCTATACCGATCTGACGAACCGCCCGTCTTGGACGGACAAGTTCATATACACGCAAAACGTCGGGCCGCAGATGTGGCCCGCGGAATCCAACAACTTCGACATCGTCGCGGTCGACAGCGTCACGCCCACCTCCAACCTGGGGTACAACCTGGGCCAGGACCAGCTGAGATGGCTTTTCCTCTACGCCGGCACCGGCCGCTTCTCCGACGTCGTCGAAATCGGAACCATCGCCGACCGCGTACGGCTGACCTACGACACCGCCTCGAACCTCATGACGCTCGACCGCCCCCTCACACTCTCGCGAACGCCAGAATTGGACTCCGAGGCCGCGACCAAGGCCTACGTCGATACCTCGGTCGCCGGCGTCACCCCCGCGACGGACTGGGCCTCAGTAACGGGGGCCTCGAAACCGCTCATAAACTGCGACGGCTCCGATATGCTTTTCGGCGAAAGCGCCGTTCCAACCCTGAACCAAACGTGGGACCTGGGCAAGCCGAACACCAGGTGGCGTGATATCTACACCCAGTTCCTCACGGCGAGCACCGGGGCGTACGTCGGGTCCCTCGAGTGCGCGCTTCTCACCGTGAACTCGGTGATGTCCATAAACGGGAACAAGATCACGCAGGTGGGGGCGCCCACCACAGGCACGGACGCTGTCAACAAATCGTACGTCGACAACGCGGTCGCGGCCGTGTCGAACGCCGGCGGCGCTTCCGACCTTTCCGAAGTCGAGGCCGCAAAGTTCATTCGGGTTGTAAACAACTACGGCGAGTATTCCCTTGCGCCCAACTACGATTACCTGGCCACCATCGACTCCTCCGCAGTCGCAAATATCCTTTTCGGGGGGAACTACTCCGCGGACACCGGGGAGGAGGACCGCTCGCTGAATGGCCCGAGGTGTGGTGCGAAACGCTCCAGTCGTCTTACATCGGCACGGAAGACAAAATCAGGCTCGGAAGCCTCCTCGGGATCACCGCCTCGGAGTATACCGACCTGAAGTTCGTCACGGGCGGGGTGGAAGTCTCGGGAAACATCGTCCCGAAAGCACGACCTCGGGAGCTCGTCCCTGGAATGGGACCACATATACGTGAAAGACGTCGAAGTCTCGGACGACGTCAAGGTCAGGAACGACGTACGCTTCATGGACTCCTCCGGGGCGGACGTGTGTCCTCTCAAAATCCACCCCGACGGGTGCGAAGTCGACGGGGACATGTTCCCAGACGGCACGGAAACGTTTTCTCTCGGGAAAGTCGACAAGGTCTGGGACAAAATTTACAGCAAAAACACGTACACCACGACCATCGACTCGGCAGAATCATACTCGCAGTTCGTCTACGCCTCCAACACCGCCAACGTCAACACGCTCAACGTCCTGGCGGCCGCGGACATTTAACAACAACCGCCTCACCGGGGTGGCGTCCCCCTCCGCTTCCAGCGACGCCGTGACCAAAGGGTACGCGGACGCCACCTACCTCAGCGTAACAGGCTCGATCTCTACAAACATCACCGTGCCGGCTCAGAGCGTGGTGGAGACTAACAGCACCCACCCGACGGCAAACCAACTGGTGACAAAGAAAATCACGGAGGACCGATACTCCAAGAAAAACCACGACCACGACGGAGTGTACGCCGAACTAACGGTCGTGAACTGGATCAGCGAATTCCTCGCAGAAATGTCCATGGCCACCACTTACGGGAATTTATCAGCTTCCTCAGACGGCACTTTCGCCACCGCGTCGTTCGACATACCCAACACGATCAGGTTCAGAATAAGCTCGACCCTGCTGGCGCAAAACGTCCAGACCGTGGACTCCGTCAGGCTCACGGTAAGGGTGTTCCACTCCTCAACGGGAGTTTACATCACGAGCGCGGACCAGGAACTAGGCTTGTCGTTCGACCAGGCCACAAACACGATTCTCGCCTCGCAGACCGGTTCGCTATCCTTCGGGGCTTCCACCACGCTCAACGGAGATCTGAGCATCAAAGTTGTCATCGACGCAAGAATTGCAGGATACAGGCGACCCGTCATGACCGCAAACGCCCAAGGAGAATGGTCCTCCTCGTCGGTGATCAGGCTGGATCTACAAACGCAGAAATACCACTAATTTGTAGTGTTTGCGATGGGAAAGCAAAACTCCCGTTTAGGTACTAAATTTGTCATGCCGGCATGACTTGGCACTACTACGTTACAGTTTTAGTAGTTAAAGCAAATGCAAGCATCGGCCAACGCCATCCGCCTAGCGCGCATTCGCGGGCACATCGAGGCTGCCGAAGACCCCGTACGCGTGTTTGCTGACGAGTATGACAATGGCGATGCGGATGTCAAAGATGCTTTCAGAGAGGTGTGGGAAGCCAAATTTATGTCCCGAACAGAAGACCCTACAAAAGCCGAGAGGCGGTTTGCTCAATATCTTTCTCTTGGACGCCGGGCTAAGCCGCGACGTACCAACCGCGCCATAAAGGATGTTATTGGGCTGGCCGCCGGTGCACGAACAAAGATCCAGTTCCTCCTTGGCAAGCCCGCCTCAACCCGGATGCCCGAGTGGATATGGGCGGTCGTATACAAAGTGCGCGTTAGGATGTTGTCGGCCGCTGCGCGTGCCGCCGTAGCCTCGAATTCACTAATAGCTCTCTTAGCGCCTATGATATACTTAGGCCATCGGCGGGACTCGGCGGTTGTTAGAGAAAGGGTACGAATATCCGATGCTCGGCGCCGTACGCGCTCCGCAAACGGTCTGGTCGAACTAACTCGGTTGTTGCTTGGCGCTGGGTTGACTCATGGGACCGATTTCAAATTCGATGAATTTTGGACTGAAGAGGTGCTAGGTCGCGCCGATCATGGACACGGCCTAGAAGCTTCAAACGCGATAGATGCAAGCGTACGTGAGGACCAAGTTAGGCTAGACGCCATTACCTCGTTTCTCAACGGTACCAGCCCGCGCACATTCAATTCTAAGATAGACAATAGCTTGCTTGGTGTTACTAATATATCGGGTCTATTAGGACCGCATAGCAAGCCGCTAGCCCAACTAGACGTTCCGGCCCTCAAAGCAAAGCTCTCCAAAGCTAGAAGTGTGTTGGCGCGCAAGCGCTCTGGATACACACGTAATTCATGAAGGACGAGACCGGCCAACGAGTGTTACCTCAACTCGGTGTCACGGAAGACGGATTGGGGCAAAAGCGTACGGCTCAACTAACGCAAGCGCAACG
Source organism: Tetraselmis striata (assembly GCA_006384855.1). Lineage (NCBI taxonomy): Eukaryota > Viridiplantae > Chlorophyta > Chlorodendrophyceae > Chlorodendrales > Chlorodendraceae > Tetraselmis > Tetraselmis striata. The sequence goes on from VCJN01001313.1 coordinate 69,602, forward strand.
CGCTGCTAAGTTACGCTCAATGAATGATGTTTAAGCATCACTCGTCGAAACGGGGTCCGCTTAACCGCGCTTAACGACTACCAGGCGCGAGTAGTCGCCTGTATATATCGCGCCTAACGTTAGGCGTCACAGTACTTTAAACTTGGCTGTAAGGATGAGTACGGCAGCGGAGCCCTGCATCAAAGTACTATAGCGAGTAGCGGGTACTCGGTAGTCACGAGTGCACAAAGTACGAGACGAGTACACGAGTCATTGTACTTTACGGGAATCGCCGCCCTTCATATCTGCTATTAGGCGCGCGCCTCCTCACGAGTACGCGCGGAAGATACTCGCGTGATGACGAGTGATGATGACGAGCAGGCGGGGCAGTAGGGTACTGGTCGATACACAACAAAGGCTGCAAAAATGCATTACACGGTAGTCACGGTTGGTTTTGTGATTTAAGAAAGGTGAGGTGCCAGGCTGGATCAGCGGCCAATGAGCGTCGAGCTTCGGGGTGTGGTTAAGCGGATATGGGCGCGCCTACTCCTAGCTGGCAAATTTAACGTCAAGGCACCGGACATTTTCAGATTTATGGCGGAGGGGTCGGCAACTGCATAAAGTATTAGGGAAATACTAGAAATTTAATTACAATGGGTCTACTACCGCCCCCGGCCCGTGCCCGCCCCCCCTGGCCTGCGGCCGGCTGGCTCCGCTGCCGCCGGCCTCTTCCTGGCGCCGGCACGTGGTGTTATGCCCGCTGTCGGCTCGGGTGCTGACTGCCCCTTGTTGCCCGCAGATACTTCTGCGGGCATGCTATTCATGGCAGTTGCTGCCATCTGCTGCGCCCCGCGGCTAGGGAGCTTGTTTGACGGGGCTGGCATAATGCCGCCGCGCGCTCCCGTTGCGCTTGCTTCCTCTTGCGTCCATCCTGCACCCTCGCAGTAGCGTCCTGAAGCGCCGGGGATCTAGCCGCACGGGGAACATGAGCTCGTCGAGCGAGCGGGGGAGGGGGGCTGTAGCCGGTAGACAGGTCTTGCACTGGAGCGCCGTTCTGGTCGATTCCGGACTGCGGTAGTGATGAAAGAAAAAACACTAAGTCGCCGACACTCGCTCGGGCAGCGACAACATCAGCAGCTAGCTACACGATGAGCAGGTAAACCGGCCGGCAAGCGCACCTTTGCACTAGGGATGCAAAGAACCCTTCCTGCATGCGTCGGCTTCATCGATTTAAGCAAGGCAGCTTGCTCCTCCTCCACGGTCAATTAGGGTGGGCAGACGGGCCGTTCAGCTTGACCCGTCAAAAACGCTCGACGTGTCATCGGCGCTGACTGTCGTGAGGTAGTAGCGCAGAGGCGGGCCGCGCGGGACAGGCGGGGGCTCGCGTGCTCCTCTCGGCAGCATGATATCTTCCCACGACGCGTCATCCGTCCCGGCAGCGGCATGGAAGGTGCTGACGGAGGCCATGGTGGCACGGGGGGCGAGCAGGGCGATCTGCTCTTCAGGCGAAGCGGTCAGCATAAATAGGCGAAGAGGAAGTGCCGAAGAGTGAAAGTGCGCGCGCGGCTGGTGGCTCATCACGTACTTTATATCATTGCATCAGTCTCGAGTAGTAATGGTACCTCGGTACCCGGGGCGTCACAATAACATTATCAATGACACTACGATGCATCTGCTGTTGTATGTAATGCACAACGCGTTTCACATTAATCTTATTGCTGAACAGATTACATGCATATCAACATACATACCACAAATGATATGAAATTCACGAAAGTACAGATGTGTATAACGGCAAAGACAAATGCAAACTTTTGTGTCAACATCGGTTGACAATACTTGCTCGCGACGATGCTCGCGACGATAATGCAGTACACCGCGGCATCCATGCGTAACGTTGACCCATGTTGTCAGTATCCAAAAAAAATGTTGTGAGTGTGTCAGGAAAATTAGTTAAGCAGGCATGTGCAAGCATAATGCAGATTGGCCGTGTTTCGTAAGAACGTATTGCTTAACATTACATTTGGAAACCCCAGACCCAACCGACGCCTATATGTATCATGCGCCTGCCATACTACGCAACTGCTCCCGCAACATATGGATATGCTCAATTCACACACGCCACGGTTGCTGCGTATATGCTACTACTGCATGGCATCAACACCGCCATCATCCTCATCGAGGGCGGCGATGTCGTAGGCATGGGAGTGCTTCAAGTAGGAGCACCACCCGTGCCGGGCTGCACTATCATCATCAGCGCAAAGTGCAGGAAAGCAACAACAACATGTAAGATGCTTCAGCAATAATATATAACACAGGTGGCCCATCACCCGATCATCTGCCTCGGCACAGCGTCACCGGCGGCCCTTTGCCGCCGCCCCCTGCCGGCAATGTTGATGGCCTCTGTCCATGTATATGTGACAAGTCTGCCATGCACAATCCTGGGCGGGAAGACAAAGTCCTGCTGGAAGACAGTGTTGATCGGGCCCTCCCACAGTCCAGTGCTCATAGGCGTTGATAGCACGCATCTCCAATTGCAAACACAACGGGAGGCGAAGTCATCGCGCTGTTTTTGAGGTGGCGCTCAGCGACAACGAAATAAGTTACCTTGACCTACAAGCTACGGGCAGCTACGGAGGTATTCTTCGCAGCCTTCATGAACATCGCGGCAGCAAAGGACATCACTCCGTGCATGAAGTTGCATGACGGCAATTTCCCAATGGATAGAACCGCATGGCAACCTTGACGCACTGAGTGCTCAGTGCATGGAGCACTGCAAACATGGAGATCAAGGAGGGCTTCCGCAACGGTAGCAACCAACAGCCCCAGCACCTGCTCAACTCCGGCAAGGTGATGCTCTCCACGACTGGCCAAGTCACGACGCGCAGCACCTTGATCGCGCACCACCGTGACATGCATGGACCAGCCCATCGTGCACAGCCCCACCTGCCCAAGGCAAAGGCGTGTGCCGTGAAGGCAGAGATGGCAGAGAAAGCGGCGACGAAGCGAAGGAAGATGTGAATATATTAATTACATCTAGTGAGCGTGTCCCTTCCCCTTCTCGCCCTTACTGGATTTGCCATAGACAGCCATGTCACATGAGCGGCAGGTGCTCGGCTCACTGCTGCCCTCAGCCCCCCTCACCGATGTAGAACGCCTCGCCTCCCGCCTCCATCGTTGCTTCGCGCCCCGCCCTCCTCTGCATGAAGTACTTCTTTTCATATGGCCCGCACTTTACCGCATCCCAGCTGTCAATGCTGTCGTAGCTTTCAGAACTGCGCCGATGTGCGGGGCGCTGAATACTCGCCTTCGCTGGTGTTGTCTGAGATACCCGCTCACTCTCGCTCCATGCGCTCCTGCCACTCCGTAGCGCGCAGCTTCCGAGCGCGCTCACCCAACTCACGCGCACGCTCTGAGCGCACAGTTCGGAGCGCCTACTGTTCCAGCTTGTCTGCCTCGCTCTTGCCCGGCAGCGCCTCCCACCGGAATACATAGCCACCCGTCTCTATGGGAAGCGGTGGCGGGATTGGTGCGCTGAATCCTAGCCCATCACATCGCGCAGAGCATCGCTATCGTCCATCGGGTGCATAAAATGCGCCTCGCACAGCGCATGCAGCTCGCGCATTGCGTATACTTTGGGATCATCGAAGGCAGTGAGGAAGGGCCATGCCTTTGGATCACTTGGGCCCACTGAGTAGCCAGTTGGCAGCTCCATGTGGTGGCCGTGGCCGTTCATGCGGTCGTACATCGCCTCGGTCACCGCCGAGACCAACGCCTCCTCGCGTACCACTGGTAGACCGTCTACTGTGGTGGACTTGCCACACTTCCGGCAGAATTCGGAGGCGGCGGGCTGGTGGCCGAGACGGCCAGAACGCACCTAGCGCAGTTCTCGCGTCGCGCCATATCGTTGGGGCGCTGCGTCGGCGCGAAGGGTTTTCAGCCTCCAACCCGCTGTAGCATCAACGGACGATGCGAGAGAACAACGGAGGAACTCAAAAATCCGCCACGGCAACGACCTCAGCTTCCCCTCCCTCTAGCGATATCGGGTGCGTGTCGGGTGAGATCGGTGCCGAGATGTCTCCGATTATGTTTGGCGTGGGTGGGTTGCAGTGAGTGAGTGGGGCAAAAAGGGCGGCGTCCGTACCTGATGCGGCCGAGTGCACATCCGCTGTTGACCACTGTGGGCACCACCTGCCCGACTACCGCCAGAAATGTGTACCCATGGGATAAGGTTTGCGCTCCGGGGGGCGTGATGCGCAGTGGCCGTGCGCACTGGGGGCAAGCGCGCTATGTGCAGCTCGGGGTGGGTGAGGAAGTTTGCTGTGTGATGGACGCGGTGCGCGCGGCCCGCATAAAGGATTCTATTATAGTACAGTAGTACTAGCGCAGTGTGCAGTGTGCGACAGTGTGCGCCGCAGTGCGCAGTGTGCAACAGTGTGCAGTGTGCGACAGTGTGCGCCGCAGTGCGCAGTGTGCAGCAGTGTGCAGTGTGCGACAGCAGTGCATAACTAGTTCATGCACGATATCCCGGTACTGGTGTGAATTACAAAAAGGGCAGTTCCCCAGAATTAGAAAATCAACACAGCAAGCCGCCTAAGAGCGGCCTGGTACTGGTACTGGTGTGAATTACAAAAAGGGCAGTTCCGGTACTGGTACGGCGTCATATCACGTACCATTTGCGTACGGGTACTGCCATGGCAGTCATGGCGGCGCGGGTACTCGCGACCACCGCCGAGATAAGCTGACTGAAAGAGGATATAGGCGCGGTAAGGCGCGGGGTGATACGGAATACAGTAATCGTACAGTAAAATTGAGTACGGATACAGTACAAGTACCGTGTTAGGCGCGGTTAGGCGAACCCCGTTTCGACGAGTGATCAACCATGGGCCCGTTTGGTCGATAGCTCGCTTCATTGATAACCGTGAGGCACCGTGTGGTACTTGCCGACCAACCGTCGCTTTGTGTAGTTGAAGCTTGCCTGCTTAGGCTGAACCACGGTGCGGATGTCGCTCCCCTTCCGTACGAAATCAAGGTGTCTGGCCTCTAGGAAATCGCTCTCGCCGTCGATTAGCTTTTTCAAGCTTGCGAGGTTAACTCGTTGCGCATTCTCGTGGTTTAGCGTGAATCCCTTCATCTTGTGACCTCCTTTCCCTCGATAGAGATGGTCGCATACGATTTGGGCCCAATCCCAACGTATTCGCTCACCCACTCCTCAGACTCCCATTCGCCAAGGTACTTACCTTCCGCCACATTGTACTTGCCCGACTCGTATTCGTACAAGATCCTGTCGGTATCGAAATACAACACGCGCGGGCCCAGCTTGGCCATTCCACGGTACAACCGCAAACGCGCTTGCGAGGTAACCATGGCGGCCACCGCGAGGTTGGTACGAGCCAAGCATGTCTTGTCTTCGCTTAGCTCCATATACTTGACATGGAGGTTGTCGACGATAATGATCGAGTCCTTGATTTCCACCTCGCCCTTCGTATGGCGCGCCACGATAGAAGCCCAATGCTTGACCTCCGTGCAATACATGTCCGATGTTTGGTCGTTTTTCTGCCCGAATTTTCCCCATAGCGAGTTCAAGCTTATTTTGGCTAGGGCGCGCATACCCGGGTTGGCCTCAAGCTTCTCGCGCTCTAGCCGGAACCCAAACCTCTTCTCGTGCTCATCGATGAATTCCTCGATGTCGCCCTTCGGTGCGCCGCTCGCCTCAACCTTGGTTTTGAGATTGGCCGAAACATACTTCCTAAAAAGAGTGTCAGACCTATCAAACACTAGTGCTTTGTACACCTTCAAAAGCTTGTACCCTTGCTTTAGCGCCTCCTCAAGCTCAGTTGAGCTAACAACAACATCACGCTTGGGCAGCAAGTCGAAAATCAGCTTGCCATCTTTCTTTTCCGGGATGACCGGGTGGAAGAGGTCATTAGGGCAGTCGAGATCGCAGTTGATGAAGCCGAAGTGCGTCCTCGCATACTCCATCATGGCTTCAACGTTGTCGAATACTCGCTCTTCGGCATCCCATGTTGGCACCCCTGCCGGTAGCTCATCGTAGAATTGCACGCTGGGGTAGAGGCTTTGCACGTCGACCTTGTGACCCATATTGCCCTCGGCTATCTCCTCGGGTGACCACTTGCGGTACAAGCGAGTGGCGTTTGTGCGCCCTCCCGCAAATTGGCGTTTGACGAAATTGTACTCGTCCTTCTTCAAAACCGGTCCTCGGGCATGAAGTTGGTGCGATAGTTTTTCATGCAAAAAGAGGCTATCGTTGGGCTCTTGAGTGGGTCGAGCTTAAACATCTCGATGCCCGCGTCTCGGTACCTCTCCATGGCATGCTTGAGGATTTGCACATCCGACCGGCAATACTCCAGCCGCTCGTTTTCTAGGTTGTACACCGTGTCCTTTGCGTCGGCATACCACTTGAAAAACTCATCCCGCTTTTTGTCTTTCATCATTCCCGGCGAGAAATACTCGATTGCGGGGATGGGGCCGACATACCCTTTGTTCGCCTCGGTGTTGAACGTGTAAGGAAAGAAGCCTTTTTGTAGCGGGTGGCGTCCAGGCCAAACATTTTTGGGAGACCGTCTAGAGCCGATGCGACGTGGTTGAGGCTGTCGATGAAGCGGTTAGATTTCATAGCCATGTACATCACCTTGTTGCCCGCAAGCACGAGGTCCTTTGGCCGCTCGGCCGTGTTGTCGAGAAGCCACTTCCATATCATCCAACCGCCGTACGACCTCGCGTAGTGAGCTATGAATGTAGAACTCTTTTGCTTAAGCACCCACTCCATGAAGGCCTCTAGGCTTTCGAACTCCCTCGTCTCTTCGGTGTAGAGCTCGGCTGCGCACACCGTGTCTACATGGTGCTTGTTGCCATCTACCATGCGGCTCTCGAAGTCATAGACCCAATACCGGCCCTTTTCAGGTTTCACACCGGGCACGGCGTCTTCTTTGTTCTCGAGCGGCTTGATGAAGCACCGGTGTGAGCCTGTGTAATGTTCGCCGCATGCCGAGCACTTAGTCTCGCCGCACTTGTGCGACTCGCGGTGGTCTTTGCCGATCCACTTCTTGCATTTGTCGCACCGCCATGCATCCTTGTGGCACTTGTGTGCGGCTTGGCATTCGTCCGACGGGAGATTCATGTTGCAATCGGGGCATTTACGCCATATCGGTTTGATGAAGTGCGCCTTGGCGCCCTCGGGCGTGTCAAAACGAGTCTGGCAACACTTGCATTTGAAATCAATGCACTTGTGATTGGCGAAGTACTCACGGCGAATCGAGTTACGGGATTTTCCGCACCACATGTGGTGCTTGCCTCCATCGTTGTTCAAAAACGTCTCCGGCTTGTGAATGAGGTGGTAATGCGCTTGTTGGGCGTCCCAAAAGATTGTTATCTTATTTGTCGGTGCGTCACACTCAGTCTCGTAGACAAGGCTTATGTTTGTTGAGCGCGTGTATACTTCCACCTTGATACCAGTTAGCGTGGTATACGAGTCAAAATCGGTTAGTTGCATCGCCTCGTCAACTCGGCGTCCTAGACGGGTCGCTAGCTTGGCCAACGCCTTGTCCAATTGCTTAACACGTGCGGGCTTCAACATGTTTCGGCGCTGAGCGTCGGTCGCCTCGCCTAGCAAAAGGCACCGTAAGCCGCACGAGTTGTCCTCGTTCGTGATGATCGTCACTCCTGTCTTTTTGAGGAACGCGGGCACAAACAACCCTCCGCTCCCTCCTCCGGCGGCCCGGGTCTTGACAACGACTTGGAGGGTTGAGCCTACAAACCACGATTCCTCGAGCCCCTCAACCAAGTCCTCAATTAGCTCCGTTGAGGCGGAATTGGTTACAAATTTGGTGCTCACATGCCTCACATTCTCATCGTCGTCCTCCGTGGTTATCACTATGTTAGACCGCATACCAGGCATCATCATGCTCTCTTGGAGGCTCACGGCCGCCGAGGCTATGGCCCGACGGTTGGCAAGGGTGGGAGTGAAATTTTCAATGGTCATGGTGTAGTCGTTCGCGACTCCATTGTTCCACGTGGTGCGTTGCAAAGGCATAAACCTTACGCTGCCCGGCGCTCTTGGGCCCGCCGGTACGCGGCTTCAATGGTGCGGACGGCGTTTCTTGTTTGGGGGCGTTGCGCCACCGTGTTTCTCGCGAGGGTACGCCGGCGCCCGGCGGCCCGGGCCTCGGGGGTCAAGCGCGCCCGGGAGCGGCGGCCTGAGGGAGTGAAGGCCCCGGGGTTTGCCGCCCGGCGAGCGGCGGTCGCGGCCCGGCGAGCCTCGTTGCTACTGCGTAGTGCCGCAAGTTGTCTCTCGCGCCCCGTGAGAGGCGGGAGGCCGACGGCGCCCCTTAGGGTGTTGTCACGAGCGGCTTCCGCATATTGGGCCTGCAAAAAGGCATTCGCCGACGCCACGGTCCTACGAGCGGGGAGTGGGACTTCGATCATCTTGTTGTTGTTGATAAGGCCGGGGAAAATAATTCTTGAGATCAGACGCGGACGCCCCGGGGGTTTTGATAGAGGCCCCGGGAAAATAACCCTTTGCATCGACCCCAGGAGTCGCGCGTCTGATCTCGTAATTTATATGTCGCTTTTTACTCAAAATGGAAAGTTGTAGGAATTGTGGTACCCCGGAAGTCAATGGGCGTTTTTGCTACCCGTGTCGGCAAATTTTGGCCCACCCGTGTGACACGTGTCATAGTACTGTGTATGGGCCGTGGGAGCTTTGTTACTCATGTGCCCCACGCTGTACGAAATGTATGCGTATGATTAGTAATCCTCGGTTTGAGAACTGCTTTCAGTATTCTCGGTTGAAGTAGCAGCCGCTCGTTTTCTGTAATACCGCCGCGAGTACTCGCGATGGCTCTCAGGGTTCATTTTTTGCCTTTCGGCGTTCGCCTTTTGTAAGGACTCTTTATGTCTTTCGTAATACTCTCGGTTATAAGCGCGGCGTTTTTCACGGTTACGCTCACGGTACGCTTTATCGGTGGCGCGCTTCCGCTCCTGCTGCTCTTCAGTGATTACTCGAATAAGGACGGGCATTAGTCGATACTGCTAATTGTATTTCACGCGAGATAAAAATCTGATATCAGACGCGCCCGCGAGTAGTATTCCTGACTGCACCGGTCACCCTAGTTCCCAACAAGTACTGCGTAATGTACTTTTTGATCACTTCATTTCCCTCGCTACTGGGGATTTCTTGGTCACCTGGTCACGGGCCCTTTTTATGACCAGGGGGCATTCTGACCAAGAAATCCCCAAGTAGGGCCCCGGCTTAATTATTTTTAATACTGGTCGGCGGCTTTGTGGGGGCGTTTTGTGGTCGGGAATGAGCGAAGCGAATTCTTGGGGGCGGGACCCGCAGCACAATTAATTTGAAGTACAGGTACCTGTACCTGGGGGGTACTGGGTAGGGGAATGCAGTTCCGCTACAGGATCATCGCAACATTAAAAAAAAAAAAAAAAAAACATTGCAACATTTCACAAGGATCGTCTGGTTTGCCGAAGAATGCCAGGTCTGGTTACAGGTTGTGATATTCAGGAATGTGCAGGCATACAATCCCACAGCCAGGGAGGGTTGGGCGGGCTGCGGTGCGCTCGATGGAGCGTGCCACAGCAAAGGAGATTGACCGGTCGGTCCGCCGTGAAGGCAGGTGGTGGCTCTGACAGGCCCCCGCAATCGTGCGCGCGCACACACGCGCTACGGGCGCCGCGCCAGGGCTATCTCGTACAGGTAGAGAAACCACATAACATGTTTAGAACATTTCACAAGGATCGTCTGGTGTGCCGACTAGAAAATGCCGGGCGCAGCAGGCCACGGGCAGGGGTCACGGGCGGGAATGTTAAAGGCGACGACAGGCCAGCGGGGTGCGCCCACAGGAAGGCGGTCGCCGGTACGGCCAGGAATGAAGAGGTCGTTGCGCGGCTTCCAAGAGCGCATGTCGGAGCACATCTCCGAGAGGAGCTGGTACCAAGCTTTGTCAGGCCAGTAGGGAACAATGACGATGGCTGGGGCACCGTTGGACTCAAGTTTGGAGACTAGATCGCCGATGAGGTTCCACGGAGGGTTACACCAGTTACGTTCGCAACGCCATGCAGCGTCGGAGAGGTGCAGGGCGTCGACGGCCTCGCACCGCGGGTCACGCCAGCGGGCGTTGTAGCGGGGCAGGAGGGCGTTTTCAGAAGTCGCAAAGCGGTCGATGGTGCAGGCGCCCCATTTAGCAGTGAGCGAGGCGAATCGACGAGGGTTGAACTGCCAGTCGTCGCAATCAACCTCGCGACTAAGGCGGTCAGCCCAGATATTCGCCGCAGAACGGATGTAGCGCACGGAAAGGGTGATGCCGTGCGTGTCCATGAGGTACCACGTTTAGCGTAGCTCAGCCATGAGGCGTGGAGAGCGAGAGGCGAGGTTAGTGAGGACGCCGACAACTGCTTGGTTATCCTCGTGCAAGCCATGTGGCGGTTTTGGAGCATGGGGAGGAAGGACTCAATAGCCAAGCGGACGGCTTTGAGCTCTTTCAGGGTAATGTGCGCATTGCGGTCATCGCCGTACCAAAAACCCCGAGCTTCATGGTGCTCGTTCAAAACGGCACCCCAGCCGTACGATGAACTGTCGACGTGTAGGTACCCGGTTTCGACGGGGCGGTTAATGGGACGGCCGTTGTGTTGGGTGGGCACACCCACCCACCATTGCAGATCGCGTTCGAGCTGGCGGGTAAGCTTGACGCGGCCGGACCAAGAGTCGCGCGTCTTGAGCACATCATGCAGCTCACGAAGGTAGAAACGGGCAAGGGCAATGGCCAAGTAGAGAAACTGGCATTTGCCCGCGAGAGCGGCCAACTCGCGAGCTGGCAACCACCGACGATCGCGTTTTGCTCGTTGGATTAGGCGTTTGGCCGCGCGAGCAATGCTGGCGAGTTTCTCAGCGGGCGCACGAAGAGTAGGTGACCCCGATGTGGCCATTTCTAACCCCAGGTGCACGAGCTTCTGGGTGGGCTCCCACACGCCCTTGTTGGGGCTGCGCAGCAGACCAAAGCCCGAGAGGTGGCGTTCGATATAGTCACGTTGCCAGATGGCCTCAGCCTGAGTCCGAGCTAGAAACAGGAAATCGTCCATGTAGGGCAACATGCGCAGGCCAAATCGTCGCCGGGGAATTGGTGTGCCGTCTGCTTCAGCCGGGTTGCGACGCAATGCCCTAGCTAGTGAGGACGTTGGTGAATTGGCAAAAGTAATAGGGGGACAGAGACCAGCCCATGGGAAGGCCAGCCAATCGGTACAGAGTGCCGCGGTAATCGACAGTGAAAAAATCCATGTCCTCAGGGGCGATTCCAACCGCATAAACCCCGTCCTGCAGGTCCATCTGCAACATGTAGTCCCCATGGCGCGCCAGGTTGCGTGAATGCGAAAGCGTCTCAAACGAAAGATCGCGCGTCTCGCCATAGCGGTTCAGGGGGCGAAGGTCAATGATGAGCCTCCATTTGTTTGTTCCAGGCTTAGGAACCAGGAACAGCTGGGACACCCATTTTGCGTAGTAGCCTCGCTCCCAGGCCCCAACGGCCAGGAAGCGAGCCAATTCACCGTCCATAAACTCCAGTTCAGCAGGAGTAGCATCCCCCTATTGACACCCCCTGATGAAAAGAAGGTGGGGCAAGCCCGTCCAAGAAAGGAACGCGTACACCTCGGGATATCCAATTGAGAACACTGCGATTTGCGCCAGCGGCTTGCCAATTGCCGAGATTACGACGGACGCGATGTCTCATAAAGGGGGAGTCGGGAGTACAGGAATTGGCGCGATGGATATCGCGAGGGGGGCGAGCAGAGCGCCCTGTCGCTCTGCGGGCCCTCTCCGCGTCGGCGTCATGGTCCACGGTGCGCGGCACAGTTGGAGTAGCCATGTGCCACTGGGCGCTGGCTTGGCCAATGGAAGTGTACTGTCACTTTGTACTCGAATCTGTACTAGACGACGGGCATACGCCGGCATACGCCCCAGTCGGAGCGCATCGCGACATCTACGCCGGGTAGGGGCCAGTACAGATCGAGCCATGCCCACACGGGAAAGGGCAGCTAGGGGTTACTGTTGGTCGACACTGGTCGAAGGTCTTGGACCTTGTTCCACTGAATGGGGAAGCGCTGCGGCTTCGTCCTCTTCTCGCGTTGGGCGAGTAATCAGCAGCTCGTTCGCGGGTAGTAGTTAGCACGTCGCAAGCGGCGCGCGTACATTAACCACACAAACCCTAACGGGTTTCTCCCAGGGGGGCCCCGAAAGGCGTCGCTCACCGTACATGGTACGATGGCGGAAGACCGGCACCCTGCCGCGACTTTGCTGTGGTGCGCTCGATGGAGCGTGCCACAGCAAAGGAGAGTGACCGGTCGGTCCGCCGTGAAGGCAGGTGGTGGCTCTGACCGGCCCCCGCAATCGTGCGCGCGCCCACACGCGCTACGGGCGCCGCGCCAGGGCTATCTCGTACAGGTAGAGAAACCACATAAACTACTAGTTTAGAGCATACCTGTACCCGTACCTGTACAGGCATGGAACTCTCCGAATATCAGCAGGCTTTAAACCTGTATTCGGAGAGACGCTGCAAGGGTTTCACTGGTGCCAGTCCTGTCCCGGGCCGGGGGCGAAAAAAATAATCAGCAGGTTTTTGGTCGTGCCCTTCTCACCTGACCTTTTTTCCTTCGGCGGGCCCCCTTCAAGCGAGCTTGTGATACCGCACTCACTGACGCCGCACCCGGAGGGCTGTAGTCGCGGTAGCTGCCAGCAGTGCGATAGCACGCGGCACTGCTCGCGGGAACTTTTCTCTGCTGGCGAACAATACCCGGGATCGACCAACACGCGCACCACAGTGCGGCCGAGGTCTGGTCGAGCATGGAGGAGGGTCCCGCTGCCTCGGCGGGGAGGCGCCTTCCTCGCGACCGTGGGCTGCTGGGCTGTGTGCGGGCACGGGAGGTGGGGTGCGCGGGGCCGCCCTGCGCGACGTCCCGATCCGCTGGCGGGCAGCCTGCGCTGCTGGAGCGGCTGCAGCTGGAGCGCACGCTGGAGGGGCACTCGGTGCGGCGGCCGTCGGTCGGCCTGCGCTTTATCGGCCGATGAGGTTTGCTGGGACTGTTCCCCTGTAGCGGCTTGGAGAGAGGGAGAAACGGGCGAGCTATAATAGCGTGCACTACGCTTCCCTTGCGCCACCCCCGGCTTGGGGCTCTCCGAGCCAGGGGGGGAGGGTCAGGCAGGCTTCGTCGTTGCTGAATGTGCGCTCTGGCCTTTTTTCGGCCCGCCCACAGGGCTGTGTGAACACGGTGCATTTCAACCCGGAGGGCGACGTCCTGGTCAGCGGCAGCGACGACCTGAGCGTCATCCTGTGGGACTGGCAGCGCGGCGCGCGACTGCTCAAATACGACAGCGGGCATGTGAACAACGTGTTCCAGGTGGGTGGCCTCGTGGCGGGGGAGCCCACCCCTTGCCTACAAACACCAGCATCTCCACACCCAAGCCAAAGCAGCGATGGATGACGACGCACCTATAAGCAGCCTTATGATAAGCCTCAAATTGGGCTTGCATGCAACCTACCAAGATTCGCTACAGTCCCGCTACACCTTTGTCTACATCTGACCTTTTGGCAGGCATGGCAGGGTCCTATTCTCAGTGTTCTGATTCCCACGCCGGCAACCGCAGCAGAGCCATGTGGAACGTTCCTCTAGGCGGCATGCAGCCCACACACGAGGCGTATGGCGCAATATTTCCGCGTCCGTACAACCTGTTGGCTCATACCGTGGGCATGGAACCCTGGGCGTGTTGCCTCCTTGTGCCCGCGGACTCACGGGGGGCGCAATGCAGCAGGCGGCAAACCTGTCTGTCTTGAGCGCTGGGCACACCTTATGTACGGCGGCGCTAAGCACGTGACGGGCCGCCCTCTGCGGAGTCTACGCCGCGTCAGTAGAGACTGACATGGCACGGCCAGGCGATGCATTGCAGCGGGGCAGCTCTGCGTGACTGAACTCCCCCCTTCCGGTGCTCTGGCACTGCTGCGCCCACACAGGCACGCATCATGCCGCACTCAGACAACCGCACAATCATCTCCTGCGCGGCGGATGGGCAGGTGACCCCTCTTCCCCCGCCCCCTTCTTTCACCACTCCCGCAGCCAAGCAAACAGGAGAAGGAGCTCAGTTTTGCTCGTCGTGCTCCGTTCGCCACATTCCCCACGGCACTCTTCTGCGCCCCCCAGGTGCGCGTGGGCACGCTGAGCGAAGGCCGCAGCAGCGCCACCACCGTCAAGGTACCCTTGCCCCCCTATCATGACGTAACCATGTCTCGGCATGCTGCTACCCCGCCCCTCAGCAGATGGCTCACTTCCCCCCCCATCCCCATCCCTCCCGCCCCCACTTCAATTCTCAGGCTGGGCAGCACCACGGGCGCGCGCACAAGCTGGCGCTTGAGCCAGGCTCCCCGCACTGCTTCCTGAGCTCCGGCGAGGACGGCGTTGTGCGGCACTTCGACCTGCGCGAGCCGAGCTACGGCAACCGCAAGCTGCTGGGCCTGTCGATGCCCAACTCGCTGTGGAGCTCGCAGCTGGAGATCTACGCGCTGGCCATCAACCCCACGCGCCCCTGGCAGCTGGCGCTGTCCTGTGCGGACGAGAAGGTCAAGGTCTACGACTTTCGGTGCGGCGGCGGTGTGCTTCCGCACGATGGCCTCCGTGCTCGCCATACAGCGCCCATCGGGAGTGTTTGTTTGCTATACCCCGTTTCGGGGGGTTCACTGCCAAGCCCTATCCGTACACTGCATAAACTCCGCAATTTACGGAAACTCTACTACCACTGTTGAACAGTGTATGTTGCGCCAGGCCCCGCATGTCCTAGCAAGCTCGATCCGAGAAACTACATGGGTTATTGCACAAGTAGGACACGCAGTCACCGGAGCAGTGTCCCAAGAGACTGCTCCAACACCAGATGCCGCCCAAAGCTGCCGAGCTCCTAAACCTGGAGTCGTCTGATCTCGTCTGACAGTCCGATTCGCATATGCCCATGGTTTCGGAGCAGTTGGGTTACCTTCCCCTCCCCCCCCCCCCCCCCCCCCCTCTCCTTCCTCTGCAACGTGCGCAGATGGTCTATGGGCGGCCGTGACTCAGCCTCCCGGCAGGGCACCTCCGCGCGGCGGTCCGCCTTTGCGTTCTCCCTGTGCCCGCCGCACCTCGCCGGCATCCACCACTGCCACACCACGTGCGTTGCGTACAGCCACAGCGGCGAGCTGCTCGCCACCTACTCCAACGAAGACATCTACCTCTTTGCCGCGGATGGGCGAGGGGGGCGGTCTGCGCAGGGCGTGAAGTCCGGCAGGTCCTCCCCCCCCCCAATATCCCCCTGCACACCGAGCTACCCTGCGCTGAACCCACTGAACAGTGTTATCACGTAGCAACGCACAGGAACTACCGCACTGGCCCATGCCCAACACATGAGACAGCACTTTATCTCCGGACGTGTGTCCGCAGCAGAGGCACAACCTGCCTCCTACCACACTGGTGTAGTTGTGTGCTTCGGATTGTCTGCATACGGCTGCACATGCGCCGGCGCAGGGATACGTTGGTAGATTGATACATACACATACAAGTGCTGCCAAATGTATTTCCGCGTCTACGCTCTGGAAGTTCGCTTGTGCAAGTTTGATATTGCTCCTGTGGCATGTCAAACTGATCCATCGTTTTGCACCACTGTGCTGATGGTTCTGCGCCGCTTTCATTGTGTACTCAGCCACACCTGGACTTGGTGTAGGTTTCCCCGCTCCTGTAGAGGGGCGTGGGGGATGGGGTGGGGGGGGGTGGGGGGGTGGGGTGGGGGGTGGGGGGGGGGGGGGGGGGCTCGTTTGTCATGCGCAAAACAAAATCGCACCTGCCCTATTTATCAGTAGACTTGGACTAGCGCTCGCCTCTCCATGGGGAAGCTGCTTGCATTCTCTGACAGAGAAACCGCTTGCCACGAGCTCTCAGTCGGGGCGCCGCTCCTTCGGGCAGTGACGCGCCGGCGGCGCCCGCGCCGTCGGTACGGGAGGGCACGGCCCACTCGCCGCGGGCGGCAGCAGAAGAGGGGCCTCGCTCCCACTCTGTGCAGGTCAGCAGCAGCGCGGACGATGCAGAGGCGGCGCCTGCCTCGGCAGCGGACGCGGACGCCTCGTTACCGGCTGATCCGGCCGCAACGGCGGCACTGGCCCCAGATGGTGAGCGCTGTCCAGCCTTGGCGACTACAAGCAGGCAGCTGTGGAGCCTTACTATATGTAGGGCTTATTACAAGCAATACACACGCCCACGAAACAACACATTGCGCCATCATTGTGCAGTCAGTTTAACATGGCGATATTTCGAACCAGCTCAAGGCTTTGTTTTGGATGGGTGTAGCTTCGACTGCCAAAGCAAATGACCCCAAAGCAAAAAAGGTAACCAACGGCTCAATTACTTGGCAGCCATACATGAGGTCTCCAGAAATGTACCCAGCCACCCATGCGGGGTTGCCAGCTAGAAATGGCCGCGAGTAGGGGTCGACCCTGATTGGTTGAGGCGTGTGCCAACTAGGCTCTGAGCACAACACCGCGCATCTGAGCGTGCTGATGCGCACATATCTTGTGTGATCGGCATCATTCGCGCTCTGAGGCTGTTTTTAATTGGTGACTCCAGGATGTGTTGGTTGACATGCAATGTGGAATGCAATGTGAGCACGCATGCTGCTTGTGCCGGCCGTCTTACCCCCCTCCCGCCGCCCCCCCCCCCCCCCCCCCCCCCCCCCCCCTCCTTCCCTTTGTATCGCGTGGGGCAGAGTTGCACGACATGGTACTGGAGGGCGCATATTGGGATGACGGCCGCAGCGGCAGCAGCGGCCTGTCCGTGTCCAGCAGCCCGCGCTCCTTATCAGGCTCGGTTCAGCCCAGCGCCTCCTCGGGCAGCTCGGCCAACAGCGGCGAGGAGGCCGCCAACGCAGACTTTGGCGCCAGCACGCCTCTGCGCCGCGCCGCGGACGAGGGACTCTGGCCCTCCTTTCCCCAGGAGGTATGACACCCCCCACCCCCCCCCCCCCCCCCCCCCGCCTTGCCCCCGCCCGCCGCCATGCTTGCACCCGCGCCCACCCGAATTTCTCTCATAGTCGGGCGGTCAGACCTAGCAAACCCTGGACACCCCGACTTGCCATCTTTCCCTTCAAGAAATGTCAGAAATTGTTCACCGTCACTGCGCTAATGTTCATCACGGCACTTCCTTAGACGAACCACGCAATCCCTGGCTAGCATGTTGGGCGCAGGGGTATCCTAACGACCGCGGCAGAATGTCCGGAACCACGCCTTACAGCAGTATTTCCGCCTAATTTGTCGGATTGGTGACATTACGCAGCTTTCGCGGACTGCTGACACTCCAGGGTAGCTGTAGGCTGGAGCGCCACCTATGTAACCGCTCCCCTGCAGGTTTCGGACTGTCCGCTGCACTCATGGCAATGGCCTCTGTCACTTGCGGGGCCACCTCAAGTCGACAATGCACAGAGAATTTCATATAGCAGTGCGCAGAACGAGTGTTAACGGATTTTTTTCGTGCGCCTCCCAAAAGTCTGATACGATAGATTATTTGGCTTGCCAGGGATGGCGGGTCTGTGCACTCCCATGCACGCTTTGACAGTCCTACTCTGCTAATTGAAACCCGTGGAGTGGTTTCGGAGCTACTGGTTTCGGAGCGATTTTGATACTGGACTTCAGGAGAGCAAAGATTTACTGCGCTTGTTTCGGATGAGGTTCTTCGAGGGAGCCGTGCCGTTTCCCTTAACACTGCGCATATCCCTACACTGCTATTCCAAATCCGTGTAGCGGTTTCGGAGCTTCTGATTTTGGAACGATTGCGATATTCGAGTTCAGAACAGATTTATTGCGGTGATTTCCGAGGATGACATTCTTCGAGGGAGCCGTACCGCTTCCTTCAGCACTGTGCATATTCCTACAGTGATATTTGAAACCCGTGTCGTGGTTTCGGAGCTACTGGTTTCGGAGCGATTGTGATGTTAGAGTTCAGAACAGAGATTTATTGCGGTGGTTTCTGGGGATGAGATTCTTCAAGGGAGCCGTACCGCTTCCTTTAACACTGTGCACAGTCCTACACTGATATTTGAAACCCATGCTGGAGTGGTGTCGGAGCTACTGGTTTCGGAGCGATTGTGATATTGGACTTCAGGAGCAAAGATTTATTGCGTTTCTTAGTAGGATCTTCGAGGTAGCTGTAACGTTTCCTTCAACACTGCGCATATCCCTGCACTGCTAAGTGAAATCCGTGGAGTGGTTTCGGAGCTGCTGGTTTCGGGGCGATTGCGATATTCGAGTTCAGAACAGATGTTTACTGCAGTGGTTTCCGCGGATGAGATTCTTCGAGGGAGCCGTACTGTTTCCTTCAACCCTGCGCATATTCCTACACTGATATTTGAAATCCGAATCCGTGGAGTGGTGTCGGGGCTTCTGTTTTCGGATGGAGGAATTGTGATGTTCCAGTTCAGGAGAGAGATTTATTGCGGCGGTTTCGGATGAGGTTCTTCGAGGGAGCCCTACCGTTTCCTTCGACACTGTGCATATTTGTATCGAATGCATTTGATTACAGGGCAAGCATGCTTGGGGTGCGGTTTAAGAGCCCTAGATCGCCAGGTAAGATGTGGTTTCGGAGCAGTTTGCTTCTTTTCGAAACCGGCTTTAGGAAAATTATGCTATGGTTGCAAAGGTGTTCGTAACAGAAACGCATACCAAGTGCTCCGAAACCATGCAAAAACTTGAATCAGAACGTAGTCGCCGATGTTTTCCGCTGTGTGTACACCCACTCAAGCAGTAGAACTCACGAATCAGTGCCCAACCGGGTAGTGATGAGCAGATGAGTTATGAGAACAACCGATGTTGCAAGATACGGTTTAGGAGCTCAGCATCCTTGCGGGAAATGCGGTCTCGGAGCAGTATCTTCCGAAACCACACTGGGCACTGTGTGCATTTACATTGATTGTAATCACTCACGTAAAGCTCCTCATATCTCTGCATATATAATCACTCACTTAGTTAACTCTCCCCGTGTCAGGCTAGCTAGTACAGGTAGCGCCTGGCGCATCAACATACACCCCCCGGCACGATCATATGATGCTCTTATGTTTCCGCACCAGCCCAATCTATCTGCAAACTGAAGAGCCTCAAAACAATTTGTGGTTTTGCACATGATGCTCAAACTCAAAGTACAGCAAAACCCTGGCTAGGTGTAACCTTCTGAAACAGGCAGCCCCCATCCTCCGTGCACGCCACGCCGCCGTACTGCTGAGCCCCCTTGTGCCCCTTGGTCCCGCCCGCAGGAGGGGGGCGGGGAGGGGGTCGTGCTGCAGCGGTACCACGGCCACTACAACCGGCGCACCGTCAAGGGCGTGAACTTCCTGGGCCCCAACGACGAGTACGTTATCAGCGGCTCGGACTGCGGCAACGTCTTCATCTGGGACAAGGCCTCGGGCGCGTGAGTCCCTTACCCGCCTGCTCCCCCCTGGACCTCCTTCCCCGCCCACCTTCTTTTCAGCAAGTAGGATCGAGCACCAACCGGCTCGTCCTGGCGACCGCAGGCTGCTGTGGATGCAGGAGGGCGACTCGCGCGTGGTCAACTGCCTGGAGCCGCACCCCCACTACCCCCTGACCCTCGCCACATCAGGTACCACCCTTCCCCCGCCCGGAGAGACTTCATGAGGGGCTACTGGGCCCGGTGCATCGGGTCATCGAGGGAAATTCTTGGAAGGCATTGGCCGATTATGGCCTTGATACATCCGGTCCTTACATATTGCCGCATGTCCTTATTTATCTGGTTATTTGCCCCGTCAAGACATCTCGCTAGTGCATCTCATTTTCATCGTATATCAAGACTGGGTGGTGGAGGAATTGAGGGAGAGGTATTGAGGTAGAGGATGTGACAATGTGCCTTCCCCATCCCCCCCCCCCTCCCACCCACCCACTCACCTACCCCCTCCGTATCCCCGCCCCGGGCAGGCATCGATGACAACATCAAGATCTGGGCGCCCTCCGCCGGGAAGCCGCAGGCGCTGAGTCAGGAGGGGCGCGACCGCTTCCGCCGCACCCGGCGCTTTGTGTCGGCGCGCAGCAGCGCCTACTCCGCAGAGCGGCAGCTCCTGTGGGGGCGGTGCGGCACCCTCCGCCCCCCCCCCCCCCCCCCCCCCCCCCGCCCCCCCCTGTGCCTATAGACACTCGCAGCGGCTCATACATGCGAGGATGTTCGATGGCATGCATCGGAGAAATCTGGCTGACGGCGCCTACGGATTGGCCTTGGCGCAGGGCATGCCGGGGGAGGTCATCACCGAGGCGCTGCGGACGCTGCTGGGCGGCGCTGGCGGCGACATCGACCTCGACTTTGAGGACGACACCGAGGAGGACGATGCAAGCTCCGGTTCGGAGGAGGAGGAGGAGGAGGAGGACGATGATGGCGCCGGCGATGATGATGATGATGATGATGATGGTGGCGACGATGCGGGAGGGGATGCAGCGGATGAGGTGATGGAGGGGACGTGAGAGGGCGACTTCCGAGAGGGAGGATGCGCTTTGTGCTGTACGCGACCCAGATGGAGCGACCGTCAGGCGGGAGCGGCATGGCATGAGAGAGAGAGAGAGAGAGAGAGAGAGAGAGAGAGAGAAAGGAGGCAGCCGATAGGCGAATCCCTGTTTGGCGCTAAAGGTAGACAGAGAATTGCATCCCCACTAGGGGGTAGGGAATTCCATAGCACGGCCGCTATCACGTGCTTAAATGCCTATTGTACAGTATGTCCGCGGTTTCGTTTATTGTGGCGGAGGCCGCCGTGGGGCGTGGGTCCTACCCGCCCAGCTTGAGCGCGTCCGCCATGAGGGCGGCGGTGTAGCCCAGCTTGAAGTAATTGAGCAGCTTGACGCGCAGCGTGGGGTTGGGCGCGTCGTAGTACAGAAAGGTGATGGTCTCCACGAAGAACACCGACATGGCGCCCGCCACGACGTCGTTGACGCCCAGGTTGCCGAACTCCAGCGACACCACCTGCCCCGAGTAGTACCCCAGCCCAAAGGAGATGAACTGCCACATCTTCTGCCGGATGATGCGGCCGCGGAAGTAGCGCCGGATGCGGTCCGGCACCGACCTGCGCGCCACGGGCTGCGTCAGGGCGCTGCGGCCTCGATGCACCATGACGCACGCGGCGCGCTAATCACCCCCCAGTGCACCCCACCGCCATGCCCTCTCTTGCCGCAGCAACCACATCCAACACCTCCCCTAGGAGGCGCGCAGCAAACCCAGGGGCCGCACCGGATGAGTGTGACCACCCGCGTGTCGCGCCTCCGCCGTCGTTGCGGTCTCCGTGGCGGCGGCGGCGGCGGCGTGTCCGCCCAGGACTCCCCCACGTCTATGCTGCGCAGCGCGTCGTCCTCGTCGCGCTCGTCCCGGTCGCCCCCCAGGCCATCGTCCGGCGGCGGTCCCCCGCCAGACACAGCCGCCACCACGAGCAGCAACGGCCTGCGCTGCCGCGGTGCGCCGAGGAAGGCATGCTGAAAGCAGCGGCGTGGCCTGGCGCTGCAGGTGGCCGGCCCAGCCAACGGGGCGCCGCTCCTGCCGGTTGGTAGGATCAGGCGACGGCAGCCCGGCGAAGCCGCCGCCATCCCGCCGCAACCAGCAGCGGCGGGCCCCGACCCAGCTGACGGGAGCCGGCTAGGCGCACAATAGCGGATGCTGTACGCGATACGACGCTTGTTGATGCTGTGTTCCACCTCGCCGGCGTCCTGACGTGTTGGTCCAAGCTGGAGCCAGGTGAGAGTAGGGCGACCACCTCGGCAGCCTGCCATCGAGATGGGCGAGCCGATGAACATGCCGACGCAGACGAGCGCGGAAACCGCCGCCGCCGCATCCGAGTACAGGTACCAGTAGTAATCCTTGGTCGCTACAGGTATATTAATTTTCGGCATGGAAACAATCGTTGTTGCTCGTACTGTATACCCTACGGACATGTAGCGACTGCCGTGCCTCTAGTCGCCAATACCGGTGGCAGCGACCCCACTCGTGCTCGAACTTCAGCGATCGCGAGAAACCTGGAAGTTGACGAATTTATTCCTAGTCGATGTATTTCGGCAATCTCGGCCCGGCGTGTCGTGGGTTAACCCGGTTGATGCATAAGCCCTTCGGCCGGGGTTCGAATGAGGCAATATGGGGATACTTTCATTGACGAATCCATTTCGATCATGTCCCGCGATACAAACTTTTAAATATAAACTGTTGTGATGTAATATTTACACCCCGCATCCACGGCTCCACGGCCACATGAGTCCCAGGCCCCTTTCTCGCCGGATCCGAGTCTATGAATAGAAGGGCTGCTAAATCTACAGCATGATTAATGACCCGAAATCCTGGAATGTTGCACATTTATGTTTTGCATTTATAACCACAATTTACAAGCACACCCTTTAGCCCTTACAAGTGTTCTACATAGTGGTACTTGCGCCACGCACAATGAGCGTTGATTTCCAGTACTCCACCAACAATGGGGGTTGGTGCCCCACACATCCCGCCGCGCATGCATGGACCATTGCATGGTGGGATGGCCATGGATGGGTGAGGAAACATGTCCACAAAGAGGTAGGGTATTCTTGGGTGGGGTGGGGTCATAGTGGCGTGCGCCCGTGCACGATGTGGCGTGATATCATCGCCATTGTTATGCTCCCTTGTGGTGCAGTTCTCGAACTTGCGGTGCCGTTGAGTGCGTTGCCGCGAGGAAACGTCCGAACATTTTATATCAATATCGCTAAAAAATCGACGCGAGGAGGCTACAATATCCCCAGTGAGTGGTAGCTCGGTTGTACGAGGTCGTTTAGGCAATTTTGAGTTTTACAAATAACAATACGTCGAAACATGACGTCTGTGACAGCGTGTGGTCGTCACATTGGCGTGGAACTTCACGCCAAGTGGATCTCAAAACCCGATACACGGTGGCGGAAAAATGTGTTGCGTGTACTCGTCGTGCACGGACCACTCATACTAAGCACATGCCCCCCTTGAGCGATGCCCACGGCCGCCATGCCGGATCCACCCTTTCTCAACATTATTTCCACCAGCATCGACGCATTAACGTGCACGCCATGGCCGTGCCACTAGCTCACGATGGCGCGCTATGAGCATGCGGCCATGCACTAATACTATAGAAAAGCTTTACCCTAGGGCAAGGAGGGCGCAAGAGCCCCCTCCCGCTTGCGCGACGGTGCAGCGGTCACAACAACAATTTGTCCATGATATTGCCCGCAAGCAATCGTCACCGACACGTAGGGCTTGGTGAATAGTTATCGTACCAAGGGTGATGTGATATGAGTACGGAGGCAGTGGTGCCCCATGCCTATGTATGCACACGAGCGGCGCATTTTTGTGTAATTTGAAGCGCTAGCGCCAGATAGCTGTGCTTTTGCGTAAATCAAAGTGATTGTTGGCGCAACGTACAACTAGCGCGTGGCAATATCGGGTGTATCGCGCTAATTCGGCATTTCTTCCCAACCGTACGACCCTGAGTAACATGCACGCACGCACGCACGCACGCGCGCACGGCCTTAGTGTGGCGGCTGCCGCGCATGGCCGTGCGGATCGAATTCGCAAATCCTATACTTATGTGGAGAGGTGTAGTTATCACTTGTTCTATATATCAGCAGTAGTACATGTAGTACCTGTAGTACCTGGTAGCAGCAAATAAATATATATGTAAAGACCCAGATACGAAATTTATTGCTCTGTGTACACACAGGTCGCCCTGTGTATACACATGTCATCAATTTGACATGTGTATACACAGATCATACTTTTAATTGACCTGTGTACACACATGTCATTATTTTGCCTTTATATACACAGGTCGATACCGTAATGACATGTTTGTACACGGGTCATGTTTACTTTGACCCGTGTACACACAGGTCACTTTTCATGGCCCGTGTACAAACATGTCAAAGTGATCATGACCCGTGTACACACAGGTCATTACGGTATCGACCTGTGTAACTATACACGGGTCACCAATGATACCTAAAACCCGACACTGACCTTGTTTGCACATGGGGCATCTGTGAAATGACCTGGGTGAAAACATGTACTTGGGTCATATGTCATATGACCTGT
Source organism: Tetraselmis striata (assembly GCA_006384855.1). Taxonomy (NCBI): domain Eukaryota; kingdom Viridiplantae; phylum Chlorophyta; class Chlorodendrophyceae; order Chlorodendrales; family Chlorodendraceae; genus Tetraselmis; species Tetraselmis striata. The sequence goes on from VCJN01001313.1 coordinate 93,722, forward strand.
GTACAAACAAGGCAGCGATGTTCGCACTTGGGTCATTCTCTATGACCTGTGTGTATACAGGGCGATTTCAAGTGACTTGTGTATACACAGGTCATGGTCAAAATGACCTGTGTGTACACAGGTCAATGCAAGTGACCTGTGTGTACACAGGGCATACAAGGTAATGCCCTGTGTACACACGGGTCACCTAAATGCCCTGTGTGTACACAGGGCATTTTGACCATGACCTGTGTATACACAGGGCATTTTCGTACATGGGTCTCAACATGTATATATCGCGTTTGCAGACACTTCCTTTCTTATCTATTGAAATACCGAGTCGGACGAAGCACCGGTACGTTTTAGTCATGTCCTCCCGCTGTATTTATAGTCATTGATTATACAAAACCATCATTTTTATTCCTGATAAATAAATATTCCTACCAGTTTTTTATATGTAGCGACTACCCCGCCCCGGATACCTTATATAGCGACTACCCTGTATATTGGCCCTGCTAGAAGCAAGAAATATGCTGTGGCGACGTAGCGACTACCGTACCTGATGACAGATGCGGTTGATGCTGGTGTGCCCAAAAGCAGATCGGCGCTCGCCGCGCTTACATCTGAGAACTCCCGCCAGTAGTGAGCTCGAACTAATCCTTACCTACCACCTATACATTTGAACCATGCACCTGCTCCATCCTGAGGGTTATGCTCAGCCGCGCACCGAGGGCACCGACGTTCAGTCCAGCATCTGCACGCCACGCTAACAGGGCGGAGATGCTTCGACCATCGCCCGGAGACTGCTGGGCGGCTTCCAAGCTGGCTGTGCGGGGTGCGGCCTGGGCGCGCTGGTCGGGGTCAGTCCGTGCCCCGCTGGTGGCTGCAGTGCCCAGAAGCCGCCGTGGCCCTCCGTCGGTGGTCGCCGCCGCGACTTCCGGGCGGGGCGGCGGGGAAGGCAACGAGGGAAGTGATCGGGATGAAAGCCGCGGGGAAGATCGGAGCGTGGATGGGCAGGAGTGGTGGGAGGCAGGCGAGCCCCTCCCGCCTCCACCCCCGCCTCCACAGCGACCGAGGCGACGGCGGGACAGCGCCGTCGTGACCAGCATCCGGTGCGAGGCCGCCCGCAGTATGCTCTTGTACTGCTGACACAACCTGTTACCGAGCGTGTGGGCGGCATAACGGCATGCCACTAAGGCATGGCGTGTTTGGCGGGCTGCAGGTCGGTGCCGGACCGCGTCCGGCGCTACTTCCGCGGCCGCATCATCCGTCAAAAGATGTGGCAGTTCATAGCCTTCGGGCTGGGGTACCTCTGCGGCCAGTTCATCTCTCTTGAGTTCGGCAACCTGGGTGTCAACGACGTCGTGGCGGGCGCCATGTCGGTGTGGTTCGTCGAGAGCGTCACCTTCCTGTACTACGACGCTCCCAGCCCCACGCTCCGCCTTCGCCTGCTCAACTACTTCAAGCTGGGCTACACCGCGTCGCTCATGTCGGACGCCTTCAAGCTCGCCGGCACCTCCCACTTCCCGTACTAACACGCGGGCGACGCGGCGACGGATAGCACCTCCCGTCCTGCGCTCCAGTGACTGGGATCGAGCTTGAGCGGAGCACAGCTGCGGCTGGAGTGGCGGGTGGGGACAAATGCTCTGCCGCCGATTCTGCTGTTATGTCAGTATGTCACCGCACGCGGCCCCGTCCGCCCTATTTGTGGCTGAGGCGGCGAGCGGGCCAAAATGGAACCCGCATGAGTTGCAAGGGCTTGCGCCACGCGTGCGCTGCTGGGGGCTGGTAGCTGGGACCACCATGCGCTGCACAATGTATGAAGGTGCATAAAGTATGCAGCATTTGCCCCTACTCGGAATGGCAACACCGAGGATGGAGCTCAAGGCCCTGGTGCCGCATGCACCGTGGAGAGCCGCCACAAGGGTGGCAATAAGGGTTGAGACTGCAGAGTTATGTGTGCTCTCAATGCACGTACATGACCGGAAACAGTTACAAATAACCACTTTCAACACTCTTACGGCGGCCTTTTGCGGCAGCAATCCAATTGCGGAGTGCCATCTGTGATGGCTCCGCTGTACCTCAAGGCAACTTGATGCCAGGACATGCAACCATGCACCATCCAAGGCTGGTCTCCTCTTGCTTCATACGGGTCCAAGGCATATTTTATTTGGAGAGCCCTTGCTAGAGCAGCGATGACGGTAGAGTGGTATTCGATGGAGTTAAAGACTGTCCTCGACGCAAGTAAGCGCATGGACGGCGGTGCACACTGCGATATGCCTTGCTGGACTGTATATCACGCCATATCACGTTGAGGTGGTGGCAGCTGACACCGTTGCATTGATGCTCCTCGATGGACATCGGCGGCGCAGCGGTGCCCCGAGTGACCGAGTGCGCAACACTGCCCATCTTACTTCTATTGAATTGAAACCTGAGCGTGATTCTTCTTCATGCAGTCACCAGCTGTTGTAATTTCGCGAATAAGGGATGCTGGTACTCGCACGATTGCAGTGGTGCACGCGCTATAATCCTTATATTAACAAGCACTTGCTAAGTCGTTTTCGACTTCCTGGGCGGGCGGCATTAAAAACAAACCTCGCTTTCGGCTGAACGTTATGCTGATGATGTAGTCAAGCTTTACGTGCCGCCGCGCTTGCGGGTCCCGCTTGCATAGACTTTATTGGAGTACTGTACCGGATAATGAGCGACGATCGACGCAGGATGACGCTATTTATATTTACTCATATAATATATACGTATATAAAACAACACATATATATGATACCCATATTTTGAAATGAATATTATATATACATGCATATGTACGTAAATCGTCGTGGAGGAACCGCGCGCGCATGCTCGAGCCTTGTTCAACAGCAGCACTTTGTGCGCGCGCTGCAGCCCCCGCCTCCCGCACTGCACGCGCCCCCGCGCGGCCGCGTATAGAGCCCTCGAACCGGCGGACGCGGCGTGCTGTAGGCCGTGCCGCCGAAAATATGCTGGGCGCTGCTTTGTGATGATGTTAAGCGGGGGAGGCGGTGAGCGTCTGAGTGAAGAGACCCCGACGCCCGCCAAGACAACTAGAGTTGGCAGTTCGCCTGCAAGCAAGCTTGCGCGGACAAACCTTGGCAGCGGATTTTCCGCAGCGGTCTAATAACACCGGGATGCTCGCGCTCTCCGCTGCCGGCAATGCAGCGGCGCTGTCGACGCGCTGCTGGCAAAACACGGGCCATCGCGCCGGCGCCGCCCTGAACGCAGGGCGCAGCCGTCTCCGTGGCCTCGCCCCCCGCCGGCTTCGCGCCTCTCGGCGCCCCCTGCGTGGCGTGTACGCCATCGGCTTCGACCTACCTGGGTCGCCTGACGTCAAAGGTGCGGCGAGGGAAGACCACGTGCTGGGTTGGCATCAGGGGCGAGGAGAGCCAGAGCGCGCAATGCTTGAGCGACTACTGACGATGCTCTCGTGAGCTTCCAGCAAGCGTGTACCCGTAGTATCAGTACCTGTATCAGTACCCGAAACGGCGCATCAAATGTTAATGCACAGCGGTATTTTTAAAATGTGCTGCATTTTTCTAAAACTTGCGATATCAACGCGCAGCTCTACCCGAAGCATTACGAGATATCATACAGTCATCGGTTTCCCATGTTTTTGCCGCTGTTGCTTCGTCGTTGATGTGTTTTCTTATCACCGGGGCGGGCTCTGATCCCGCAGGTGTGGAGAAGCAGGCAGAGGGCCTGGTGAACGCGGCGGCCTCGCTGCTCGTCTTCCAGCCCGTGCTGAAGGGCCGCCCTGCGCAGGCCTTCCTCAAGGTGCTACTGCAGCTGCAGGGTGCGTCCCGTCCCCCACTCCCACCAACGGCACCCCCCCATCACCGCGCGCCATGCCGGGCCAACGTAACCCAATGCAGCACGTTATCCCGATGAACCCACAGCTCGTGGTGTTTGATTTGATGGCATGCCATGTCATCCGGGCGGACGCACAGGCGGCACGCCCCGCTCGCTGCAGGAGTCGTACGGCGAGTTCTACAGCGAGCTGGCAAGCAAGGGCTACGGCAGCTGGCGGGAATACTTGCTGCGGCAGCTGCTGTGGGGGAAGTTCTGCTTATACGCGCAGCAGGCGGCCGCCGGCACGTTGCCCACCTCGCCCGATGCGCCGCTCCACCAGGCACGGCACCCCTCATCACACTCACGCAAAGGCATGCAGGGCATATACTTCCGTGCCAGAACTCAACACGAAATGCAAGCCCCCGAAATCTGGTGATGACTTTGCGACCACAAACGGCGAGTGCGCGGATGGCGCGGGTGTCGTTTTCGCTTCTCGCGGGATCGGAGGATGATCTTGGGACGATGGCTTCGTTATTGCGAATTCGCCGCTGCCAACGATGCGGCCCAGAGGCACATGCCGGATAACCCCTCTCATTAGGAAAGGAAGGGGGGACAGAGAAAAGGGGGGGGGGGGGGGGGGGGGGGGACATGGAACCGCATCGCATGGGAGTCTAGGGGCGCCCCCAATGGCCTTCCAAAGTTTCCATACTTGGCCATCTCCGTGGCCAATGCTCCCCGCAAGTGCGAGCGCCTCACGTGCGCAGTCCCGCCGCCATTGGACAGAGGCCCAACACCCTTTGACGGGGCGGGTCTGATAGGAAGCGGGGGGGGGGGGGGGGGGGGGGG